>WTSP01027883.1:0-80621 GCA_025331215.1 Actenoides lindsayi | reverse complement strand
CTGACAAAGATGTTAAACAAGACTGGTCCCAGTACTGATCCTTGAGGGACTCCACTTGTCACTGGCCTCCACTTGGACATGGACTCATTGACAGCTACTCTTTGCGTGCAGCCATCAAGCCAGTTCTTTATCCACCGAATTGTCCATCCATCAAACCCATATTTTACCATCTTGGAGACCAGGATGTTGTGCAGGACAGTGTCAAAGGCTTTGCTCGGGTCCAGGTAAATGATGTCAGTTGCTTTTCCATTGTCTATTAATGTTGTGACCTTCTCATAGAAGGCTGCCAAGTTTGTCAGACAGGATTTGTCCTTGGTGAAGCCATGCTGATTGTACCCAGTCACCTCTTTGTTATTCTTCTGCCTCAGCATTGCCTCCAGGAGGATCTGCTCCATGATCTTATCAGGCACGGAGGTGGGACTGCCTGGCCTGTACTTCCCTGGTTCATCCTTCTTTCCCTTTTTGAAAATGGGGGTTACATTTCCCCTTTTCCAGTCAGTGGGGACTTCACCAGACTGCCAGGACTTTTGGAATATAATAGAGAGTGACTTAGCAACCTCATCTGCCAGTTCCCTCAGTACCCGTGGGTGTATCCCATCGGGTCCCATGGACTTGTGCACTTTCAGGCTCAACAGGTGGTCATGAACCTGATCTTCACTTACACTTCCCTGCCATTATCTTCTGTGACTCTGGGAATGTGGTTGGAGCTCTTGTCAGTGAAGACCGAAGAAAAGAAGTCATTGAGAAACTTGGCCTTCTCCATATCACTTGTCACCAGTTCTCCTGTTTCCTGTCTTAGGGGCCCACACCTTCCCTAGTCTTTTTCTTGCCATTAATATACCTATAGAATTTTTTTGCTGTTCCCCTTGATCTCCCTGGCTTAATCTGCAAGGGCTGGAAGAAATTAGGAAATAGAGAGCTTTTAGTAAGTACTTTGGTCTTGTGACACTTCGAATTGTGACTCGCCATGTGCTCTGTCAAGCGTGTAACAAATCTGTAAAAGAGACTGCATGTTTATGGGCATTGCTCAACCTTCACTAACAACTGAAAGGTCTTACAAGCAGATGACTGGGGGAACATAAGAAGCCACTTTGGTTTTACATCAGTGTCCCAGTAGATAATGGCCCACACTGTAATGAGTACTAATTAATAATCTTTCCAGAACTCTGACAAAGAATCATTGATTGAATACACGCAGAAAAATTAAGCTATTCTTGCTTAAAAAGCTGAGTTTTCAAATCAGGGGATTCACATGTGATGGCACAAGATTCGATTCTTGATCTACCTTCCCTTTTTCTAGTCTGTGAAGCAGTCCTTAGGGAACAGTTTTAGTTGAGATGTTTCTAGGAAAGTAGTTTCCCAATGCATTGGCTTTCTTAGGACTGAATTAGTTAAGTAGCGCAGAGCTACCAGAGAGAGTACTGACACTTCGGCTTCTTCACTTGGACACACCAGCTCTACCACTATGGTTTTACTTCTTGGGGTGCTTATGGGGTATCTGAAAAACAGGCACGTATTCATACATATCTGTGCTTCTTTTGGGAAGGCTATGCAAGAACTGCAGGGTATATGCTACTATTATTTGCTGCTTCCAGCATATTGCCATGCACAAACATAATCCATGCAATTTAGCTGTTGCAATTTAGAAATGTCTTTATGAAAAAATGGTGCAATACTTCCATTGAAGTAGAGAAATCTCTTACTAAACCTCTGACGTTAGCAACGTGATCACAGCGGTAGAGGATGCAAGTAATAATGACAAAATTGGCCAGCTAGTATTATGTAGCTGAGTGTAGATTATTATAGGATTTCTACAAAAGGGAATTGTTACTGCCATTTCCCCCACCCCTGTATTTTATACTGATTGTAAATATCTCTGGTTTGCTCTGTTGGGTTGGAATATAGCATCTTCTTGTCATCAGCTGGTACTTCTTGCCAATATATTGGTTTATAAGTTTTCAATGATAGATCAGTGACACAAAGTTCTTTCCTATTTTTGTCGACTGAGAGTTGCTGTTTGAATATTAAGTAAAAAACTGTTTACTCTTACAACAACAGATAATATCTTAAAATATTATTATCCCAGAGGGTAGAAACTGTTAACCTCATCATGCAGTAATAACTAGCTTGAGTCTGCATTTGGAAAAACAAAACCAAACTGAAATACGTAAGCATAATGCTGAGGTTCTGCTCTTGTGCATTGCCTCCTGTTGTCTTCCTAGTATGCGTTTTCTGTCATTTTCATCATTCTCCTGATAAACTTACAAACATGCTATGACACAATAAACATTAGAAATGTTATCCCAAATAAAATTAGCTGAAAAGACATTACTTTCATTATGTAAACAAAATATCGTTCCTACCACATTTGCTTCTGGAAATTGAAAAGTGAAGATGGGATAGGGGATGAAAAAAGCACTGAGAATTCGCCCTTGAGTTTCAACCCATTTGGGGTTGAAAATAAACTTTATTTTTAATATAAAATTTCATTGAGTAATGATCTCCAAATCATGGACTTAGTCACTCATTTAAATAGCAGTGCAGTAAGAATGGTTGGGCAGCATTGTATCTTAATGACAGTTTTGCCCACGAGAACAGCGAGATCTTATTCCATCAATAAAATCAGAATTACTGCCATGTATACATGACAGTCTGAATCCATGTGCATCAAAGAAGTCCATGGCATTAGAATAAAAAAGAATAAAATGTATTTTGGTCTGGGGTTGGAGCTGAATGAAACAGAGGCAGCATAAATAATATTTAAGAATTGCTCTGGCCAGAAATTTGATACATGGGTAGCTTCAGCTGCTTACCTTTAGGTTAAAAATATTCATAGTGCTGCTCTCAAATCAACACCAGATACTTGAATAATCCTCACAGATGTTAGTACTTTAAATAAGAGATGTACTGTCATTGCTACAAAATAAACACGATAGTAGGATGGAAATAAAAAAATCCCTCCAAGATGTTTAAGTGTAAACACAGGCTCTTGCTATAAGTACAAGAAGAAGCACAGTGAGAAATGAAAATGTTGAGGAAAGAAGTCAGATTGTAAATTATAAGGAAAAGGGGAACTGGTAAGTCTGTCATTTAACCCTGAGGATAAATGTCCTAAATGGTGAGATAGTTAGGAATGTAAAGCTGGCAAAGGAGATGAATGACTCAAAGAGAGTGGAAAGGGAGGGATGGGAGAGACCTAAAAACTAAGCAGAAATTTTGAGCTTTCTTCAGATTCAAGTCAAAGAACTTGTAACAGGGATATGGACTCTAAAAAAAGCTCAGCAATTAAACAAAAGAAAATGTTATGTTCAGTGATCAAACTGGAAGTCATAGAACCAAACCAGAAATCAGAAGGAAACATCAGAGGGTAGCTCAACCATCATGGCAAATTCTTCATTATCTTGAATCTTTAAATCGTGATGCAATAGGCTCATTTTTTACGAGTTTCTGGACTGTGTGTGCTGACCCCCCTCCTCTCCCCAGTGTCAGAAGATGCAATCAGGGAGTTGTGAAGCGTTGAAAATTTACTTCGGTCTTCCCTATTCTTTGCACACCCTTAGTCTTCAAGGTCAAGTAACTTCCATCAACCTCTCAAAGCTCTCCCAGATTATAACGATTTACTGTCACCAATAATTACTAAACTATTTTAGAACACATTGTGAAAATCTGACTTAAATGAGAAACTTTGAGCTAAGAAACTCGTAACAGGGATCATGTAGTTGTGGTCACTGTATTTAGTGATAGAACAATGAAACAAATACACCATTATACAGACCATCTGATAAAAATCTGTGCTGCTACTGGCCATGGCTGTATGTTTTAAGTAACTATTTGTAATGCAAATTAAGCATGAAACTATTTGCATGAAGAATAAAAACTTAAATGTTCAGTTAGGAACGTATTTTGTACTTGGCTGTTTCTGTGGCATATTATTAATTCTACCCTGGGCAAGTTTTGTGGGTACTGACTGAGCTTGCTGGGTTCTATCTTCATTTCTGCCTTTGACAGCAAGGTACATTTCTTGTGCTGTGTGGATTACTTTTGGCTGAAGATACTGACACTGAAGTCATGCTGTAGGTACCATTTAAGAGCCATTCCTTAGAGATTCAAATAGTAGTTTATTTTAAAAACTTTCACTATGAAGTAAATTCACCAGTGTTATTAAATGAGCATGATACAGTCTTGTCTATACTGCAGCTAAATGTAACAGGCCCTATAATGCTTAAATATTGTCTCTTAATCCAGTGAAAACTTGTAATTACATTGTGTATCCTGGAAGCTTGTTTATTACGAGTTCACCGATGTCTCTGTATTGATTAGGAACATGCAGTTTTCCCAAGGAATCATTCTCTTTGTCTGACATAGTGCTTTCCAGGACACTAAGTTCAAGATCAGACATGTTAGATGGCAAGTAAGAGGTAACTTGAGTTACTGACTGGCGTTTTCCTGTGGAATTCTGCCCTTTTCCTCTATTCAGATCAGTATCAGAGCTAAGTTGTTTGCTTCTCAGTGTAGGTAATTGTTTAATATGCTGATCGCTCCTTTCTTCTTCTTTACTGGTATGTTGGGCTTCCTGATCTTCATCTAATAATGATGCCTCCATTTGAGCAACATTAAGTGAATCAACAGATTCACCACTAGTTCTCTGGCTGGTTTTTAAGTCACGCATTCTCTTCAAAGACAGGACTGGAGATGAAGCTGAAGGAACTGGCAAAAGATCTGAAGTACTTTCAGCTCTTTGACTTGTCTTTGAAATTCTGGATGTGCTGGATTCCACCTCTGTATCTGACCAACCTCGCTTTGGGCTTTCAAGCTGCAGAGGTTCAGGACCGCTGTTAAGACCTTTTGAGTCTCTGCCCATACACTCTGCACTGGTAAAATCTTCTGAATAAACTGTGTTCTCAAGACTAGAAACAAAGTCATCTGAGTATATGAATTCAGAATTGTTTTCAATGCTCCTGCTGGGGCTTGGTTTATGATCACTTACAATAGACGCATCATCATGCTCTGTGGTTTTATGATGAATTAAGTGTATTGCTTCCTCATCACTTCCCTCTGCATTAGCATCTGTTGGGAAAGCTTCTGGGAGTTGGGCTTTTGCATGCTTTTCCTTCTGAGCAGATTTTAATACGGTTTCCTGCGGTAAGGGGGCTGTAGTTATTTTGCATGGACGTTCCTTGCTTGCAATCGCACCGCTCTTCAATAGACTTGCAGTAATCTGTTTCTGCAGGTCAGGGGACACACCTTGTGCCCTGGAAGTGCACTCTCCAACAGCACCATTTTGTAATGAAGTCTCAACAGTTTTATCGAACTGATTATTCTGCTTTGAACTCTTTCCCTTACTACAATGCCTGTAAGAAACCACATGCTGTTCTCCAGCATTTCTAAGCAGCTTTCTCCTGGATAAAGGACTTTTCTCCTTCATCATTTGCATTTGCTTTTTTCTGTACTGCTCTCTCTTTTCATGAATTATCAGCTTATCAGGGTTGGTCTGCTGCAGCCGGAGCCTCAGTGTATTTGTCAGCCCATACAACAGTTTCTTTCTGGGAGGTCTGTTTTCCTTAGTTTTGCAGTTCCTTTCAGAGGCTGTCTCTCCCTGGGGTACAGCTTTCTTAGGTACTCTCTCAGCCCAAGACCTTGATGAGGTGGCCTCTTGCTGGCCCTGCTTGAATTGAGGGCTGACAGCTCCACTGCTCCCACCAGGCGGTCCCACAGGTGCCTCTGCAGGCTTAAGGGCAGAAGAGTGGCTGGGTGGCTGTGAGGCCATGCCACCACTCCTCGGGGCCTGGTAGAGCCAGGCAAGGTGGGGGTGGACATCAGCAGGCACAGCACTCTGGGCAAGCACTGACAGCTCTGCCAGCAAGGAACTGAGTAGCGGCAGCCGCCCCAGGGTGTTGTGGAGCTGTTGAAGGTTAGCAGGGTGCAGCAGTGAGGGCCCAGCTCTAGGGCGTGGGGAGCTCTTGTCCTTGTCTTTGTCCTGCGGTTCCCAGGCCTTGACGTGCTCCCACCGCCCTGCAGCTGCTGGTGGCTGCTGGGGCTCAGCAGCTTCGCGGCTGTAATAAAGCATGGGAGGGCAAAAGATGTTGCCCTCCAGCTCCTCACCCTCCTCCTCGCTCTCCGGCTCAAGGGAGGGGGCAGGCGGCGTGGCAGCCCGGGGGCTAGCAGGGCTTGGCAGGGGCGGCTCCTCACCGGCCTCCAAGCTGCTGAGGCGGTAGCCCAGGACTAGCTCCCCGATGGGACGTTCCGCGGCGTCCCGCACGGGGAAGCGACCCCGCCGGCCGCAGGAGGCAGGCGCCCCGCGGCGCTGCTGCAGCAGCTCGGCGGCGACGGGGGCCAGGGAGACGTCGCAGCTGCCGAGGAGGCAGGGGGGGCCCGGGGCGAGTCCGGCGGGCAACGTCAAGAGCAGGGCGCGGAGCGGCCGGCAGCGGAGCGCCGCGCAGAGCGAGTCCCGGCGCCAGCGGAAAAGGCAACGCTTGCCGCGGCCGAAGGGGAAGGTCCGTCCCGGCCGCAGGGGCGGCCCGGCAGCGGCGGCGGGGCGCAGCAGGAGGGTGGGGAAGTCCAAGAGGCGCAGCGCTACAGCCGGGCGCCGTGCGGGGCCCGGCGCCGCCACCCGCACCGCCTCCACCAACAACTCCAGTGAAAACAGGCTCTCCTCGCACGCTGCCGCCATCATAACCCTCCCAGTCCCGCGAGAGGTGTGAGGGAAGTTATAGGGGCCGCCTGCTCTCGCGAGAGGACCGCCCAGGGGGATGTCGGTCAGCGCCGCCCAGAACGCACTTGTGCAGCGCGCCTTGGGAGTTGGAGTCCCAGCCGGAGCGGCTTGGGTGTACCGGCAACGGCACGGCGAGCCACCTCCTGAGCGCAGTCACAGCACGGGCCCAGGCATTCTGAGCGGCTGAGGAGCTCCTGATCCCAGGGGTGGGGGGACGAGCAGGGTGCCCTGGCCTCTGGTGTGCCCTCAGTTGCGGACCGGCGGCAGCCATGCGACGGCCCGCTCTGGCCGGAGGCTGCCGTGGCGGGCCGGCTGGGGGGGTGCAGCGGACAGAGCCAGTGGAAACCAGCTAGGAAACGCGGTGTCTGCTCACAAGCACCCGGTCTAGCATGACGGCTGCGGTCGTGCCCCTGCTCTCTGCTCCGAAGGCAGCGGGCGAGGCCCTGGTTTTCCCCGCTGTGGGTCACGAGTAACAGCCAGAGAAGCAGGGGCGGGATGGTGCCTTGGAGGCAGGGAAGGGCGTTAAACTGTTTTCTGCTCCTTTGCCGCCTCTTCCCACCCCAAGAGAAACATCGATGTCTGTGCCAAGGGCTGCGTGCTGAAGAGTCTCTCCACAGTTGAGGGCCCATGCATAGCTGAGATTTTAAGAACTGTGGTTCTACATTAATTAGGTTTTTCTAATCAGCTTTAAATGTCACCTCTTCATATTTCATGTTTCCATTTCTGTAATGCCTGAGTGCCTCAGACACGCACTGATAAATTTGTATTTTCTCTCTTGTCTGCATGTAAAGTTAGAGTTGCAGTGGGCACACTCGTGGAGAATTTCACTCCTTGCTTCCTGCCTAGCAGAGTGCCCTTCCTGCTCTGACCACCTGTCCCTTGCACCAAAGTCTTCTTCCCACAGGCACAGAAAATACTTCCTGAGCTGGGAAGAAAATTGTGTTGTTTTTTTCAATTAGTAAATTGACTGTAAAACAACGTATCTTAGACCTGATGGTGTTCAGTTAAAGTTACAATATAGCCTAACCGTTTGCCACCAGTAACCAAGAGAAAGTAAATAAATTGCCACCAGTAACTGAAAGAAAGACCAATCGCCTCTCCCTTTCTTTTCATTCCTTCCTTTTTTCCCCCTTTCTTTCCTCTGCCAAATCCCAATCGCTTTTGAGAAAAGCAGAAACCAATGGGAAATGGTTAAAGAATCCAACCCTTCACTGTTGGTGAGGTCCCTTGATCATTATTATTTAAAGGATGCCTTTCATTAGCTGTTATGTCTGAGAAGAGAGTTAAGGAGTTTGACCTCTGAATTGTGAATAAGGCTTAAGAAGTAAATAAATTCTTCTCAGTTCCTCCAATGCCTCTATTCTAAGTATATGAGTCTAAGAGTGGCAAGTCCTCTGCTGTCAAGTCTGTTAGTGTTCGGGTATTGCCATTGTACTGGCATTGTGGCAAACGAAACAAATGGCCAGTCCCTTTCACTGCCACAGTCATCTCCTGCCATCAGTCATCTGCTTTTCTTGTGTTTCATTTTCCTCCATCCTGTTCCCATCCCAGGAGGGCCTGACAGTTTTGTTGTCATTCCCGAAAAGGAAGAATAACAAAAGACTCCCTGATACACTGAAAGTGACAGATGTATTTAACAATTGTCAAATAGTTGTTCTCAAGGTCCCCTAGGAAGACAATGGATATTACAGATGGGCATACTGTGACTATAATCTGTAAGTCCAAGATTTCTAACCTTTTCATTTTGAAACTTCCAACCTGTGTAGGCAATGATGCATCTTTGTGTGTGGTAACTGCGACTGGAGTTAGAAGGTAAGTTACGAAGGAATCAAAGCCATGTTTTAAGATGCTGAATCTCTTCACTCCCAACAGTTTCATGTGAAACCAAAATTTTCAGTTTTATGGCCCTGAAAATCAGCCCTATTCCTGTATGTCATTCTGTGCAGACAATATAAATCAAAATTACTGAATTCTTGTGAAAACTATAGGTGTTAATGAGTCATGTAAGGTCAGTCAGTGAGTTAGTGGCAAAACAATTATTTAAATAGAAAGGGGTATTGATTTTTAAGTTTGTTCTTGTAGATGTGTTTTATTAAGTCAATCCTTGAGAGCATGTATCTCTTCCAAATAAACACAAAACAACATTTTGCTGTTGAGTTGCAAGCTAGAAAAAAAAAATACCTTCTTCTTTCCAATAGTCCTAATTTTTACTAACCACCATGTTAAGGAGAGTTGTGATAACACTTCTTTAGATTGCATGTCACAAAAGAGTGGCTTAGAAAACAGGCATGCCTCAGGGATGCAGGGTTATGGAGCTGGATTTCATTGCCTGCTACTGTTCCAAAGACAGCAGGTACATATTGGGATCTACTTTAGTTACACTTACTAATCTTTTTTTAAGCAGCTCTGGTTCTTCTCCGTGTAATCTCTTCAGTCCTCCTTTCTTAGAACTAGACTTCAGTTCTTCTGTTTGTTTTTTTTCTAAAAGACTGGAAGACTGAGGAATTTTGCTGATTCAGTGAAGTCTTTCACTGGCCTTCACTTTTGTATGTTTGAAGTACTAACATTTCATCTCAAAAAATTCCAGCCCAGACAATTGATATCTTTAGCAGCAGCTCAGCAACTTTTGTTCAAATCTATCTTTTGAAGGCTCTGAGATGCCTTCTTTTGCCCTTGATTTCTCTAATGTTTCAGATTTATTGATCCCTCTATACAATGAGATCTATCTATACAGTTGTATGCCTGTTTCTGGATGGAAAAGTATGGCTATTAAAAAAAAACAAAACAGGTCTTGAGAAAACATGGATTTTGCTAGACCTACAATTAAATCTACTTATTCTGATGTTGTTCTAAAGATTGCATTTTTTTGCAGATCAAATGCTGGAGTAAAGAGGCATTGTTCACCTGGATAAAAAAATTGCTTTTTATCTGGACAGAATCTGCAGGGCGGTGCTTGGAATTTGCGCAAATATTTAGCCTGGTGGCACTCCGATTCAGAAGGGGGGCAGACAGTCTACAGGCATATTCATCTGCAACATAATAGCAGTTCTTAAAATACTCCAGCTTAAAATGCCACCCAGAGAAGACTTACTTAGTCTTTTCTCAGTTGTCTGCTGCGTCAGCCACTCGTGAAAGGGCAATAAACAGGAAGAAATTAAGGAATAAAGACGGTAGCCTTTGATAACTCAGTTTTCATCAACTCTCTTCTTCAGTATAGAAAATATGAGAAATTATAAAATACATGAGCAATGCATTTGAGGTTTTTGCAATACGTTTAGATTTCTGTCTTGAAGAATCTAGAAAAAGTTTTGAAAAGGACTAAAGACAAATGAGAACGTTTATTCAGAAACTACTGTTTGCATATGTTTCTGTGCATTATGCAGAGTTTTGCAGGGAGCTTTGCTCTTTCCTGTGTCCAAGTTCTATTTCCTGATCTTTAACTTTGTGCTGGCCCAGATTTAGTGATGTTTGGAACAGCTGAGGAACAGTTGCAATGGTCCTGTTGGCATTTTGATATCCATCAAAATGAAGGTCACCATGATTTCTCCCCACTTCTCAGGGTGTACCCTTCTGACCACAAAGTACTCCACCAGCTGGGTGGGAAGAGCATCTCATACAGAATCCATTCAGACATACAGCACCAAAATACCTCCCTTGCATTGCTACCCTAAAGGTGCTTGTTAACTCCTCTTACTTCAGTATGATAGCTCTCACGTTTGTTTTCATTCTGTACTATCTTTGCCAGGCTTTGGGAATGTTAAAATAAACATTATTTGCCTGGTCATGTGGCCCTTCTCCATTTGGCAAACACCAGTTTGTTTCCTGCCTTTCTAATGATTTCTTTGCTGTCCTTGGTATTTTGTTTTCTCAGAGTGCTGAAAGTTAAGGCTTATGGCAAAAGTACTTCTGCAGAGTCAGCAGGGGTGGCACACAGGATTGTTTTCTCATTACCTCAGGGTGGGAAAAATGGTTGGCCTTTAAGATATGCGTGAATCTGTTGCTTTCACAGCCAGCTTGGAAATACAAACCGTGCCATCTTGCCTTCTGATTCCAAATTTCTCCAAGGATTAATGGCACTGTGGTAAAACACAGCTTCTCCTGGAGTGAGCACTTCTTATCATCTTCCTTGGATCTGGGGAAACTCAGTCCAAGCAGGTGCTTAAAGGAAACATGGGAAAATCTGGCACATACTCGAGAGAGAATGACACTGTGAGAGCCAAGAGGAAGCAGGATGTCACAAATACAGGAGCTCAGACAACTATACTCAACATGACAAGGAGGCATGTCCATGAGGGTCACATCTGAGGTGATTTCCTTTATTTAAAAAAAGTTTTTATTAAAGCCAATAGGTTTTTTTTTTTCTTAAAATAAAGCAATAGTGAAGGGTCAGCCTCAGGATTCAGCCCATTGAATATCCTTTGCATAATGCCCAGTAACATGCAAAGCCAATTTCCTTAAATAACTGTGTGTCATTAGCACATGGAGGCTTTACCATCAGTCTTTCCTTCTATTTGATATAGACCATCATGAACTCATTGAGTACTGATGGAAACCCCATGGGTTCGCACGCTGTTGTGTAACAGTAATTAATGCATCAGTGTTTAAATTATGTTACTCCTCATCCAATAGCTGGGAAACTCTCAGAACGTTCTCAAAGGTATCGATTTATTTGCATTGGCTTCGTGGTTGCAGCCCATACTTATCATGCACATATATACTGGATGACAAAAGGATTCCACATGCTTAGCCATCCAAAGAGGACAGCTTAATCACACAGCAGCACAGTTGCTTGCATACATTTGAGAAGTGGAGAAAATTTGTACCAAAAGTTTTCTTCAAGACGTGGGGGTCCTTACAGTTCCCGTTGTAAGAGCAGAGCAGGCTAAGTCCTCAGCATCTCTCAGGCTTTAGCATTCTCTCTGTAGGCAGTGATTTTTTTCAGACTCGCCACCTCCTAAAAAGCTACATTTACAGCATTCCTCTAGCTCAAGCTGGGAGCCACTGGAGGCAAATTGCAGTTCAAATATCTGACAGAGTTTCTGACAGCGAAAGCTCTTGTGAGCCTCGGGATGGTTCTTAAAGTCAGTTCAACAGTGAGATGAGATTTCATTACAATAAAGAATCTGAGATGTCTGCAAATATTTGAGTAGGAAACAGTATTGTGTGCATTGTACCATCACATTGATGACACTCGTTGTTTAATCTGTCATAATTACCATTGTAAAGCATGTTTTTTCAGAGGTTTACAATGCAGCTGTTTTGTTCATTGCACGTTTTCAACCTCTAAGCCATTTCTCCTTTTCCTTTTAAAAACAAATTAAAATCAATTTGACTGCTTTGAGAGCTCTCCTTTAGAGAGTCAGGGATGTTGTTATGCAGAGCTGCAGAGACAGACTAGATCCTCCTCACTGCTTGTGCATGAGGCTGAGTGATACTCTAGTGCTTGTGCCTGGTAGGAAGGGGGCAGAAATATTCCATCCCACTTAGTGAACAGGAGGTATGAGGCTGCTTGTGGAGGCTGCAAAAAGAGGAACTTATTAGCCTTGGATTTTTCATGTCCCTTCTTGTTTACCAAGGAGACACAGTGGCAATCACATGGTTCACTGAGCTGGACTGTGAGAGAAGTAGCTCTCTAATGAATGTTTGAACCTGGCTTGCCTGACAGGGGGATTTCCACTCTAAAGATGAGGTCCTTTTCTTGGCTAATAGCTTTGTTCCAGGGATCTCAACAACAGTGTCCCTCCTGCACACTTCAGCTCTTCAGGCTTCTGTCCTTACTCTTACTCTGCCAGGTGGTAAGTATGGAGTATCTCCCACTGGTGTTCTGATAATGTCCATAACTTGCTGACTCCTTCTTACCATGGTGGTGGCTGCGACATGTAACTTAAGTGTATGGATAGGGCAAAGTCATGGCCTGTTACATTGCTTTATTGATTAGAAGGAAAGAATAAATTATGTTTTAGAATGAGAAATGTGGGAACCTGGAGATCTTGCTTCAACTCTCTCTTTTGCCATAGGTTTTTTCAGGAAGACCTAATTTCTCTGTGCCTCAGTTCCTCTCGTATGACATGAGCAGTGTTTTATAGAGATGCTCGGTGGATAAGTACTCCCTGGAAGGGGACAAATCTGTGGGATGCACAGAGCACACGGCATCCCTGCCAGCCCTCAAGGCCCCTGCCATGGGGAGCGATAACAAGTGGCTATCATCAGGATTATTTTGCTTGCCCTGAAAAGTGGCACCACAGCCCAGTGGTGAGGCCACCAGCCCTTCATAAGCAGTGAAGAGCATCTGGAAAGGAGCAGTTCCTTATTGCAAGACCCAACCGGCTCCTTCCCGCATTTCAGGAGCGGGCACTGCGGCACAACAGGAGACTCTCTGAGAGACCAGTGCATCTGCGTAGCTCACCACGTTGCCACGCAGGGCTCTTAGCCGCTGAAAATGTGGCAGCCTGCCTCAGCTAATTCTCCCCTCGGGTCTTGAGAGGGCTAGTCCAGGCAGGGCACTGTGCTGACACAGCTGTCCTGCTGCTGGTTCCTCAGCCGGCCCCGTCTGGGGGATCCCAGAGCGGCACTCCATTGCGGAGCGGAGCTATGCCTGCAGGAGCTTTTCACAGGTAGTCACAATGCTGGAAAAGTATTTAATTCACTGCTATGCAAATAGCCCTGTGGGCTACGGCTAGGGAAGAAAACAGGCTTGTTTCTCTTGTACTACACCGTGTAGTCTGCGTGGGCAGAAAGACAGAGCGCTGTCTGTTGTAAGCCCCTGACACAAGGTCAGATGAGAGCTGTGCCAGTGCAGAGGCCTGGTAGGCCAAACAACCCTCTTGTCAAACTCCGCTGTCTTTCTCTGAGCTAATTCAGGGATGTCTTTGGCCCAGGAAGTTCAGCCAAAGCAGCTGTGTTTGCCCTAACACAAAGTTTCCTGGGTTTGCTGCTGTGTATTTTAAGCTTATTGCTATTTCAGTGCAGTTTTTGTGCATTTCCTATTTGAACAGTTCCTGTTGGAAGCATGTATTGTTTGGGAAGACGTGGCATTAATTACTGTGTGAATTATTTGTTGTGTTGGTACCATGGAAGAAATAGATGGGAACTATTCCAAATGATCTTTAATGAGTTCAGTCATCCAAGATCCTGATTTCCATCTCATAAATAATAAACTGTCCTCAATATGCTAATTTAAATTTGCCTTTAAATTGCTTATTTTAATTTTGCAGAGGAAATAATCACGAAGAAAAAGTCCCGAAAAATGCAAGACTGCCCTGTTTCTGTGGCAGGGCACTTAGAGGTCGCAGTGTCTCATCCTCTTCCCCCCACTTAGTCCTGAGACAGTGAGCATGTGACTAGTCTGGTAATGGTTTCATGTCGTGAAGAGTGAAATTTCAAACGTAATGAATGAAAATATATAAGAAATCTTTGCTCCGTAAAGGAAGGGTCTTTAATATACGCTTACCCAGTGAGATCTTTGCCATCTCCTTTTGATGGGATCTCCAGTCTCAATTTCCGCTGCTGATCATTTGCTGTTGGGGCCAATGGAGGCCAAAAGCGTTGCTCTGACAATAGACCTAGCCTCTGGCAAGGTAATAGTGTGTGCTCAGCAGTGACCCATCTGCTTCATCAAATGCAACAACAGCAGTCTTTTAGACAAGTCTCATCTAGTCTTGCAGTAGCGGGTGAAGATTTTTCAAAAAGCCTTCTCATATTGGCGGACACTTGTACGAGGCATGAAGGTACCAGTAACTGGACTAATGATTTCCCACTCTGCTAAATATGATTAGAAATATTTCTGCTCCAGGCAAGCAAATTATTACACTCAGAGAGGTCGGTACCGATATAACAGTTAGCCATGAGATTTTTGTGTTCCAAAACATCCTTTACATTCTTTATGTTTTTTCCTCTCAATGTATTATCTTCAGTAAACACTTATCGTGATTTTACATGGACCTGTGGTGTCTGGGCTGTCTGTAAGTCCAGATTAAACAATAGCACATGGCATAGCAAAAAGTGCCACGGGAAAAGAAACTGAAATGTATTTTGGACATGTATTAGCTGGTCATACATGATTCAGATTTGTTAAGGTTCGATATTGGATAAATCGGCAGGAATAGAATGTGCGGATGGTCCTGCAAGAGCGTCTTACTAGAATAACAGTTGCAGAAATTTCATTTCAAGAGACAAACCAGTGATAAAAACCAAACAGGTTACTCCGTTTCCTGCCCTGGAAGAAATGGCAGCCTTTTTGAAAACATTAATATCTTCAGTCAAGCATCACAAATATTAGTTCTCAGTTCCTCCAAGGGATAAAAAGAGGTAAAAATAGAAGCCACTCTGAAACCTCCCAGAGGCTGACAAATGCATTCATTTATTTCTTTATAATGACATCTTTCAAGAAGGCCTTAACACTGGAAATTCTCAGAGGAGGGTTCCTTCCCCCAATACTTTCTCACTTCTGTTGAAAGCTATCGGTATCATTGCGAGCAGGCAGGGGGTAAAATACTTTCTGAAAGCTCAGCTGTGCTTTTATAGGATGATCTTAAACAGGAAAAAGGCTCATTCTCCTGACTGCACTGAGAACGTGGCAAACCGTGACCTGGAATGGTGTGGGAGTGTCTGGTTGTGGCAGGACAGCCCACTTGAGAAGGGATGGCTGTGTGTGATTCTCAGCAAGGGGTGAGCACAGTGCAACCCCTGCACATCAAATCCGTGTGAGAAACACAAGCTGCACAAAACAGATGTCAACTTTGCAGCAGCTTTCATTTTGCTCTCTACTCCCTTCATTTGTACGTCTTCCCAGTTTGTTCATCTCCACTCTAAGGCCTGCACTCATCCTGCTTAGTGGAGGCAACCTAGTCACATTTACCTTCTGCTGCAGGGAGGGAGAGAGGCTCTTCCAGAGCTGTTAGATCTTCAGATTAACTGGCTCTCTCTCTGAGGAGCCTCTTTTTGTCTGTTTATTGTACAGGAACCAAGGCTTGTTTAACTGACATGGTTGAATGTCTGCAATGTAGTGGGGTGATTTTGATCTCTACACTTCAATCTTTGGTAAGGTTGGCAGGCAAACAGAGCAGTCAGTTGCTTTATTTTTCTTAAACTAAAGTTTAAGAGTCTTTCACAACCAGAGTGTAAAGCAAAGCCCAGCACATTTCTTACATTGACGCTGGGAGTTAAAGGTGGAGCCTGAAGTGGTATCGTTATTGCAGGTGGGACTCATCTGACCAAATGCGTACTGAACATGGAGATGACTAGAGATGAACCCCAAAAGACTCTATTTCACTCTTCACACTATAAATGAACCTAGAGCAAACAGCTGAGGGGCAGTCTTGTACCTCAAGACCTATGTAGGTAAATTGCACCCACAATACCTGCAGAGCTCCCTCCGTGGTATTCATTTCAGAGCAAGGGATTGGCCACGTGGGTGAACTAAAGGTACAGGATTGAAGGGAATCACTCGAGTCACCTGGTGCCTCTCAAATCTCAGAAAGGCATGCTGCAGATGTCCTGTGCAGTGTAGCTCATCTCTCCCCGTGATGCTGTGCATTTCCAGGCTTCTCCCAACAGACTCCAGGTCTGTGCTAGAAGACCAAGTGCCACAGTAATTGTGACACAAGAGGAGAACAGGAGAGATCAAGTCTTCCCGTCTAGCAGGAGATTTACTGGGTGATATTTGCAGATGGTTCTAGACCACGTACTATGCTGCAGAGGAAGACAAACAAAACCCAGCAGTTTCTGATGAGCTCATCTGGAAGAGGATTGCTTCCCCGTTCCAAATGTGGTGACTAGCTTGACCCTGAGCATGCGAACAAGTGCAGACAGCTGATGGATGCTGATGCCTGGAGGAGCGCTGATGAACCTTGCATCTCTCAGTGACTGTGTTTACAACCTTAACTGACCCAACATGAAATAAAATACTCTATCTTAAATGCCTTTGAGAAAAGATTAAAGGGGTCAGGAAAAAAGTGTATCATTCAAGAACAATGTCAGCCCTGGGAGTGTAACCTTAATTATTAAACTATACTGGTCTTATTTTATTCCTATCATTTCCCATATACACAACAAGAAGGTCTCCGGTGGGTTGGGTTTTTTTTTCTTTTATAAACAAAGGATGTTGTTTGTAATGTACTGCTGTTTTGCACAGTCTCTGACTGTATAAAAGGCAGTTCTTTGAACAATGTGCTGTGATCTTATCTGATCTGCAAGCTGAAGAATGTATCATCAATATAATTTGTGGCAGGGTATTTACATAGATGTGGTGAAGTGTGTTGGAAACTCCTCTGAAATCACACAGGCAAAAAGGAGATGGTATTAGCTTGAATAAGTAAGGCTATCAGCTTAACAGCTCCATGAATAAGTGTTCTTTCTAGAATAGGAAATCACAGTTCACAGGTGCTTAAAGCCAGTTAAGAGACAACACGCTGATTGTGATTTTCTGTCACTAACTTATTGGATCACACAGGGAACCAGTAACTAATTACAGAGAGTTTCAGCTGTTGCTCACAGGTTGGTGTCTAGCTCTGTAACTCCAGCCCTGCTATCCAAAGGCTGTTCTTGGCCCCAGAAGAAGGAGTGCTGAAGGGATTGGCCCCAGAGAAGGGGGGCTGCCGTTCTGAAGTCGTTACTAGGTGAGAGGTGGCATTCTGCAAACAACCACTGCTGTCACAAACAAAATTAATTGGCTCCTCTGCTGGTATTCTTGAAAGGAGCTGTTAAATGAATGAACATTGCCAGCGCTGTTCAGGAGACCAAGATAAATTATCATAATAGACTCTTCTGCCCAAAAATACTGTGCATCACTGAGAAGTACTCCCTTTGTATCAGAGCCAAGATATGTATTGGTGTAATTTTGGGACCAAGTGCTGCTCATGGTATCAGTAAGTCTACTCATATTGCGGATGAAAATGTACTTTAGCTTCTACAGCAGTAATTCCAGTCATTTTCACATATTCTATATTTGCTTGAAGAAAGTAAACTGTACTGTACATAATAAAGGGCTTCTCTTCCTGAACACTACTTAAGAGTTGTATCCTAGCAAGAATACTAGGGAAGCTGGAAACATTAACTTTGCACAGACAACCAAAAGCTTTCTTTTATATCATGCTAGTGGTTGCACCTTCTGGAGCCCTGATGCTGTAATGGGATGTGTGAAGGCTAGAGATAATGTAAAGCTCCAGATCTGGAATTGAAGCTCCCCCAGCGTGAGAAGTGTTGGTGTTGGTTATCCTCCATGTCTAGCTGCTTTTTAAGTTGCAAAAGATTTCCATTTCTAGTATAACACCCTGTAAAAAAAAAGACCATGCACTGGCTTCTCTTGTTAAAATTCCTTTCAGGTTCTTAGGGGTTTTTTTTCCCTTTATTAGTAAGGAATGGTAGAGTTCGGTGGAGCTTTGTAAAGGACCTTTTCAGCAGGGTTGAAATATATGAATCACGTTGCAAATCCTGCCTGTTGACTGATGGGGTGCCTCTCTGCACTGCTGTACGGGCCTGTCAGAACCCTGGGGGAGCTGTATGCACAGGTGGGCTCCCGATGCATGGGTTATCTCGCAGGATGGAGAACAGCTGGGAGATGAAAGAGTGAAAAGCAACAAAGTTCTGCCAGATGCAAAAAGTAAATGAGCAGAAGGAAACCCAAAACTATTCATTTTCACTGTCACTTTCTTTATTACCTCTTCGGACAACTGCAATATCCAAGTTAATCACGTTGTCCTTTTTTCTTGTCCTTGACTGCATTCATTTCTTTGCATTTATTGTTAGTTTTTTTCTTATTATCAGCTTCCCGGAGTGGAACGCCAAATCGTACGTTTCTGCTCAAAGCTGTGTCTCCAAATAGAACAAGTGAGTTTGGTTTCTTCCCTAAAAGTTCAGAATGTCCTTGCTTGCTCCTTAGTGTCCTGCATGGGCTGCTATTCTGGTTAAATTCAAGAGCTTGGTTCCGGAGTCTTTGCTCCATGAAGCAGATCAGGCTTCTTCCTTTGAGAGCTTGCTCCTGACCTGAATGACAAAGAAACTGAAACAAGGGCAGGGTGAGGCTAGGGAAGGTTTGCTCACTGATGTAGCTCATTAGAGGACTTCTCTGCCTTGCTGCTAAGCCTTTTGGTTCTGCCAAGTTTCTTGATGAGAGCTGCAGGAGTAACAATAGAAAAGTAGGTCAGGAGTAGATCTTGTAAATCTACTCAAAGGGCCAAGAGCACAGTTTGTGTAGAAGAAAGAGAAAAGAGAGAAAGGAAGAAGAGAAATGGGAAGATTTTTGGGTAAAGAGAAGGACAGGAAGGCCAGAAGTTTTGGTGGGACTTTGCATGTGATCCATGATGTGTAATTGTACACCTGATTGCAGATTGCTTTCTTAACAGTGTCTGGAAAAATCCACACTTTCTTCAGCAGGGCTTTCATTAGTGCTTCTGAATCTCTTATTCTGCAATTGCTGTTAGCAGTAAGGCCAGTCTGCCTGCCTGCAGGGATTTTAACTATACAGTGGGTGAGCAATGTGCTCTCCTGCTGTATACACATTTCAAGTGTGTAGCTGCACCCCTACTGAGACCCAGGGAAAAGGAACAGCAGAAAAACAAGAGCTTTTGCAGGATGGACGGTTTCCTTTGAAATGTGGTAGGCATGTGATTTCTTTAAAGGGAAGAAAATCAATAGAGGGATTTTTTTAGGTTGGAGAAAACACCATCCCCAGTGTTGTCTTTGGGAGTGAACTTTCAAAACACGTCCCGGTTTGGGCAATGCTGCACTGCTTCTCCAGCACGCACACAGCATACACCTCGACTTTTTATTCAGCTGAACTTTTTACCGTGCTGGCAAAATTTCGTGCATATAGCTGGTGTCATGCGGTTTTTTTTCTATTTAGGTCTAAAATCCTAGGAGGCGTTTGTGACACACAATTTAACCCGTGACACGCTCAACTGTAATCTGATTTTAAGCAAAATCTGACTGTGGCTCTTCCAGCACACCTATAATTACAGCTAGCTTCCAGCAGATACTGTATACATCTATGTTATATATGTGTTTTTTCTGCTTTGTATTAGAACCCTTGTTGACTGTTAGGGCTTTTGCCATTCATTTCTTTTCGAGTGCTTTATTCTTCACTTCTGTTGTCCTAGCAGTTAGAATACAAGTTTGAAAAAGCATGTTAATGTGATACACCATTTCAACTGAAGTAAAAGCCCTTTAGCATACACATTTACTCGGAGAAAGAGGGACTGGGGAACAGGATTTATTCTTACCAGTGTCATCCTTTCATGTGGAAATTTCCTCTTAAAAATGTTTTCACATTTGGGACACTTTTCTGTGGATTGGGTGCTTTCTGCATTTGGCGGTACAAGCCAGGGCATTTCCCCACCCTCAAGCAAACTGAGAGCAGTGCTGCCCACTGGTTTTCCCCTATCAGTAATGAATACATCAGTTGATAGGCAATGGGCATTTTATAAAGGCCATTTAAACAAAACACAACAATGTCTCCCTTGCATCTATCAGCAAGAGACTTTTTGATCTCTCATTTTCCCACTGAAAGTTGGAAATCTCTGCCAAGAAAACACAAACGGGAGACTCTTCATTATCATCGTACCACAGAGTTTTGCAGGAACTCTTTCATCTTAGACAACTACATTTCTGCCTGAAATGTTTTACCTCCTAGTGTTACGAGGACATAATGAAACTCACCGAGTGTTTAGGGAGATATATTTCTCCTTGGTTTTCACTTCCTCCTTCTGACTGTTTTTCTCTCTACTTAGCCTCAAGGTTTCCCTACAGCCCATCACTGAGCTCCCTGTCCTTGTACAATGAGGGCACAGGACAGTTTTAAACATACGGGTGCAGAACTCCAGTATGTATGCTGGAGTCACAGGTGTACAGCACTAAAGCTGTTTTGAAATTAGGGTTGGGCTTTTGTATTGATTTTTAGTTTATCTGAAAATCTTGGTCGTTGTGCTTTAGACAGCTCTGTATTTATCTGGAAAGTAGGTCTGATGTTGACGGTGGTGGTTCTCACCCACAAATTCCCTCCTCCTGCAGCTGTTTGCTGGAGGCCTCTATAAGGGTACAAATATACCAAGGAAGGAGCAGGGAAGTTGTACACTGAGGAGTGAGTAGTCTGTAAGGAGTGGTAGTGGTGGATGGGAGCTATTTATATTTTCATCAGTGACCACAAAAGTCCACTGCAGAGAGGCCCGAGACCACTGGCTGTACTTGTTTCTGCGTTGGAAGTGATTCCAGGGAGTAGCACACCATGAGTGACCTTATACAGTTGACAGAACCAACCAGCCTCATGAAAATTTTCCCACGTATTCTCACTACGACGAGTGATGAAATGCATATTTACTATCCTGACAAAATGTTCTCTGCTCAGGTGGAAGTTTGAAACCCTAAATGTTTTTTTTTTGCTTGGCCTTTGTCTGGACTTGTATCGTGGCGGCAAAGGTGCTGTTTCCAGATCGCTGGAAGTATCTGACCCACCTGCCAGGTGCCTTTTGTTTCTGTTTGCACACCCTTGGTGCTGAGCTGTTTAGGTGTTGTTGTTTGGTCCACACTCAGCGTTCCCGTGGGCAGTGCTGGTACCTGAGCTGAGTCACAGGTTGGTAATTACTGTCACTGGCTGAGGATCTGGCCCATCATGCATCGCAGAGTCCTGACAGAAAAGAAATCCAATAAATGAAATGCAGTATATAATCTGCACTTTGGCACAAAGGATTTAATTAATTTATCTCTTGGCATTTTATGCTTGATTCTTGCATGCTTTTCAACCCAAATATAACACTTTCTGAGCTACATCAGACTCGCTTCCATTTTTGTTACGTTTCTTGTCTTTTCCTCACACCAATGGCTAACATTTCCCAAGTGTTTTCTAAGGGAGCTGTGTAATCTTTTGATTGTAAGTATATAATGGTTGATGCAGTTTTACATAATTTGTTATTTGGAGTGTACTTTAACTTAATGTTCCTTATGAGTTACAAGATTATGTTTAATAATGAATTATGTGCCTTACTGAATAGGTTTTCTTTCTCAGGGAGAGCTCCATACTGAGTTTTATTTAAAGAAAAGACAGAGTGCCCCTTATCTTTCTCCCTCCCTTTTGTAATTATTATTATGCTTAATTTCTAGGTCATTTTGAACCAAAATTATGTGGCAGGCCAGTGAGGAGTTAAGATTTAGATAAAGAAGAACTGATAAACCTGCTACTGTTTGGGGGACAGCCACTGAAATATTTGAGATGCTATCAAACAGTTGTTATGGTCTTTTAACCCCTCTAAGCTGGAAGTTAATTGGGTAGGAGGAGAAAATGAGTTTATTTTTCTTCCCCGTAAGTCGAATGATATGTGTATATGGATTGCTTACTGATATGATTCGACTCTATGAGCAGAATAACAATGATCTTACTGTGTTCTCACAGGAGTATTTCTCAAAGATTTCTTATGTACCTAAATTTTGTCCCCCATCCCATAGCTCTTTCTTTTAATTAAATTTTACCCTGAATTGATTACGTCTAGGTTTTCCCGTGGGGCTGTAGAAGTGAATTTACTTTTATTCTCCTATCTGTAAAGCTTGTTTAAGTCTTTTCTCTCTATGCCTCTATTTTTTTTAAACAAGATTTGCTGATTGCAATTTGATTACCTGTTCAGCTTTTTACAAATTATTTTAGGCTCTAATTGAAGCCTAGAAATAGAAATCCAATAAATGGCTCTAAGTTAACCTCAGAAATGTTTGATTTCATATTATTCTTTTCTGTTCATCTCAAGATTCCGTGTTATAGTAGATGATACTTTTTAAGCCTGTGTAGCAAATACTGAATTAAAACCACAAAAAAAGCAGAATACTTGCATTTATTCAGTAGCTCTCCTTAGAGACTGCAAATGTGGACAGATGCTGAGTCTATTGTCATTTTCTAAATAAGACAACTGTTATCTTCATGAAAACCAGGACTTTTAAAGTCAGATTTTCAAAACAGCTCCTAAGGAGTTTAGAGGCGTGAGTTTCATTCAAAGGCAGAGATTCCTCTTATATGGTGGGGACGTTATCAGAGTGAAAACCAAATTCACTTTGTATGTGTCTCTGAGTGAATTTTGCTTGTGGGCAGATCTGGCTATCTGCAGCAGAAACGTGATATTCTTCAGCGCCTCAAGCTGTCCTGAATTCTCACTTCAGCATTAGGTTGTGCGTAAACACTTGGTTGGCTGGAAAGGCTTTTCCTCACAGCATGCTTTCCCAGCGCAGCGGTCCCAGCAGCGTGTGTCCCACATGTGTTGCACAGCAGTGTTTCCATATTAACCCTGTACTTTGGACACCATCGAGCTGGCTGCTCCACGCTCCTCCATCTTCTGATGTACGGCACAGAATCTGTGTCCTTCGCTGCAGCTTAACTGAATTACTCTTGTGTCACCCAGGCCCTGTAATGCTATAAAGGGTGGTTAACATATATATGAAAGCCATGGCTCACCACTGTGCTTTCTGTGACACGTAGTCTTGTCAAAGGCTTTCATCACGCAAAACCATTAAAAAGTCGTGACCACTGCTGAGAATATCCTGAAGAAAGACAAACAAGAACTCAAGAAGCAACCCCCTTTGGGTTTCAGATGAGAAAGGGAACCTCTTGTTTTAGTCACACTTTATTTTCTGCGCCCCCTCGGCATACGGTGCTAACCAGTTAATGCCACGCTGGGTTCACACTGAACGCCTCTTGCTGCCAAACACCTGCAATCGGTAGCTGATCATTTGGCTGGGAAGTCAAAGGCAAGAGCCATGCGATGCCAAAACCACATCACTCCCTTCTCTGAATGCCGCAAAGCTGCGGGAGGGGCACCCAGGAGTGCCTTAGGGTATACAGTAAGCTATAGGGTGCAACTGGTAACTGGTAACTGGTCAACAGTTACGTACAGAGAGTCTCTGGGGAAGGTATCACGTCCCCCAGGATCAGAGAGAGCGTACTACCCGTTGTGAAAATAGGATGACGACGACAACAACGCTGCTAAAGCTTACTGAAGGCCAATCTGCAATATGTTGCTCGTATTATTCGCTCGAGCATTTATTACAATCCATTTGCCTGTAAATGTGCTTTCTGTTGTTATATCATTAACCTTGTCAACATGCTCGCCGTATGCGGTTCCATTATATGACTTCACAGGGTAAGAGCACGGGACACGTCTCATACGGGGAAGAGTGTTCACAGCCCAGGCTTTACTGATGCCTGAGGAGAACAGCAAATCCCACAGATGGAGCCAGGCTGTGGAGAGGTGCTTGCTTTGCTGCAAAGCGAAACGGGGAACTGCTTAATCTGCTGCTGCCTGGTTGCTGCGGGAGGAGGAGGATTTTCTGCCAGAGGTGAGAGAGTCCTGGTAAAAGGCCACATCCTTGGGGAGCTGTGGTGTCCTCAGGGGGATGCGGGCAGAGCAGCAACAGGAGCATGCGGAAAATGCTTCTTTCCTCTTGTATTCAGCAACATTAATCCCAGTTAGTACAAGAGAGGAGACAAACCATGATTTCAAGGTTTTGTGCTTTTCAGAGTGTTGTGAATGTGAAGAGGTTGTTTTGAGGCTATTAGCCACTTACACAGATAATACAAATAAAAAAAAATGCAGACCAGCAGCCACAGATTGTTCTCTTCTGCATACAGGTCTGCTTACACAACTCAGGCTCTATAGAGAGTCTTTACAATCAGCCAGAATGTTAACACAAAATATTATTTCTGAACATATACTCTTTTTCTCTCACAGTATAGCATTGAAGTGGGTATTTTATTTTATTTCTTCACTGAAGTGGCAAAAAGCTCAATACTGTTGTGGTTTTTTTACCTCCAGATAAAACAGGTTGGTCATTTCCAGTGAGATTATCATCTATGTAAAGGTGCCTATTATTTACTGTATTCAAGATATCTATGTAGATTATTAGTACTCACTTATCTAAAGGGCTAGAGAACACTGGCCCTTTAAATGAAAGCTACATAACGCTGAGGGATTTAAGACATTACTGAGCAGATGTCTTTGGCTAATAATGTAAGAAGAGGGACTGAATTGCTGTCAGAAGTGCAGCAAGGCTGCTTTGCTCCCAGTGCCTAGCTCACACTGCAGACAATCATGTCTTTTCGTCAGCTGTACTCCAGCAGCCTCCACTGAATTGCACAGAGTCTTGTGTTGCACCTCCAGCTTAGGGCTTGTCTGCAGGTGCCTGCTGGGGGATAACTGGGGTACTTGTAGCTACATCTTATGCCAGTTGCAGTGGTGGTAGCCACTGGATGTTTTGTGGCTTCCTTTTTGCCTCTGTGGCCTTTCTTTCTTATCTTACTGAACTGGAGCTGGGAGAAGGGTTCTCAGCCTGGCTTTCTGTTTCCTACATTTTGAAGAGTTCCTGATCTTGCAGTGGGTATCTGGACAACGCAGCTCAGAGGAGGATGCTCAGCTTCATTCATGCAGTGTGCTATGCTGGCCCTAGTGATAACTAACTGGATTAGTGATAACTAACTAATGCAGTAGTCACTGATGATCATTTTGGACAGAAACATTCAGGTACTATGCAGATGGACTGCAGGCAGACCTCTGGGCATGATGTTTCCCAATTTCCTACTTTCACCTCTGCCTCTAAGATATTAATGATTTTTTTCATGGAGCATCTATATCCCATTTCTGATATATGGGAGATATATTTGACATCTGAAAAAGGGTTGCAATAGGTCACCCAGTCTACATGGACTTTGTTGAGAATCTCTAGCCAAAAGCTGACTCATAGTGACAGCTTTTGGGAGACTTACGCTGGCTTTGGACAAGCATCAGAAGCCCAAAGACCAACAAACTCAGGCTGTGGTGGGGATTTGTGCTAAGGCCACTCCATGTCTGCAATACATGCTCTGGTGTCTTTCTTGTGTTTGCTGTGTATGAGCTGTTACTGTCCCAGTTGTCTGCCCCATTCCTTTGTCATAGCTTATCACTGGCAAATAAACGGTGATGGACTGGAAAAAAGAGACCTGTAACCATGTCAGGTGCTAGTGTTGATGTTTCAGTGCAAACTGCCTTTCACTGCTGGTTTGCAGTGAAGTGTCGCAGTCCAGGCACTCATCTTCCTGCTTCTATTGGCTGGGCCAAGGAGTTGTGTGGCAGAGGACTGCGTGCGGGCAGTTTGTCCTGATTTGGGGAAGACCCTCTCCTCCAGCCCAGACCGTGGCATTAGTCTCAGGACGATTTCTATCTATCATCACATTCTCTGCTATCTAAACACATGTGCAGAAATAAATTAAGAAGTTTTAATTGGCCTTCCAGCAGGCCAGTCGTTTAGCATTATCATTCGGCAATTGACCACAGGCATGTTTGCCAGTCACCCCAAATTAAGGGCAGAGTCTCCTCTCCTCTCCTCTCCTCTCCTCTCCTCTCCTCTCCTCTCCTCTCCTCTCCTCTATCCTTCTGCAGATGGATACTGCTGCTTTTGTGTCTGGTTACTACTGGGATCTGGGTGACACTGCTGGATGCATTGCTACCTTTGAGCAGGAGGAACAACGGGCCTGGGCAAGGTGGCACATCCTCCTCTGTTTAAACACTGCCAGATGAGCTCTACTCTTAACCTCATGCTGTTTCTCTTATCAGCAGCAAAGGGATTATTGATGAGATTCTCAAGGCTGACTAGAAGACTAAGCTATATAGCTGCCATTGAAATTAATGACAGTTAGACGGCTAACCCTGCCAGCTGGCTTTGGGAAAGCCAGCTTCTCCCTGCCTGTGCTTGTTTACTAGAGAGCACTGCTGTAAGAAGTTATAAAGTAGTAGAGGAAGCAGTAGTATTCAGTTACCACAAAAGCTAAAAAGAATTAGATGCCCTTTTTTTTTGCCAGATCCCCAGCTGCCTTAAACTGTCTTCTCTCTGCCAAAGTCAATAGAGCTATACCAATTTGCTTCAGCTCAGGATTTGGATCTTTCAGGCTGTATCGGAGTATCTGCTGTTTCTCTTTGCAGGCAGGTGAAACACTAATGAATATGAAACAAGATCTCACAGTCACGGGATTTTAGTAAGTAAAAAATATTAACAAAAATCAATGCAGGACCTTGCTTCTGTCAGCATTTGTTCAGTTTTCCCCCCTGCCTCGCCCTATTCCTTCTTTGTTCACCGTGATTGCATCTACATCGCTATGGTAACTAATGAATGATTATTTAATTTACCAATCTCTGGATTCAGCAGTTTAGCATTTAAAATATTCCAGCACTGTCTGTCATATGCATATGCACAAACATATACAGTCTGTCACACAGGAAATACTATAAGTGCTTGATATTCTTATTTCAAGCTAAATCTGTTTACCTGTCTCTTCAAATGGGACGTGAGAGCTTTATCTACTGTGACGATGGCCACAAGCTAAACATGAGCAGATAAACATAGTTGTATTATTTCATGTTTACTGCCGGTATGTGTCAGCTGTCAGCCAGTGCACCTGAAAAAAAGGCAGCACCATTTACATCCCAGAGGATTTCTGCCCGACTCCCAGGTCTTAAGAATTATTGTGGGTTCACAGGAAGTTTTCAGAAGAAAAATGGTATTTCATGTTCCTAAGAGCCAGTCTAAATCTGTTATTTTGGAGGAGTGAAAGGGGAAGAACAACTGTCACTGGCTTTTCAAAGGGACAGTGGGCCTTCAGCCATTTGAAGTCTTCAAGAAAAGAATCAGTAATTAGTGGAGGAATGCTAGGGGCAGCCACATGCTTTTCCTTGGGGCTGATGTAGGTGGGGACTGACTGGAAAAGGTAGATCAGCATCTACTTTAATCATGCTTTCTCCCAGCAATACCCATTTCAGTGTTTTGATGAGCTGGCAATTTTCAGGAGATCCCTAGACACCCAGGTGTGTTTTTGCTTGGAAGGGACTCAGTTTTATCCTATCCTAAAGAATTGATCAGCTGTCTTTTAATCTACAAAGGGAATACTTTCTCAGTAGAATATAATTCTGCTACAGGTGAAGCAGGTAGTTTCAGTAAAGTTACTGGTTTCTTTTATTTATGCTTTTTTCTGTGACTACTTGAGGAAACCGGTGTGAAATAGTGAAGGGACAAGAGTGACAATATATATTCAGGCATGAGGGACAGGAGTGACAATATACATTCAGGCATGATATGCTGTTATGCCTGCTGAGTGGCTTCAAAAGTGACATGTTTCTCTCGTGAAGTTGGTGGGACCTGAGACCTGACCTTTTCAGAGGCACCTTGCTCAGACCCTGGGAAGAAAGGTTCGTCTGGGCTTGAGGAGAAGGAAGAGATTTCAGGCACCCTGGGAACAGCTATGAGAGGTTTAATGCTATACAGTCCTCTGGCTCTGCTCACCTGGGAAAACATGGCAAATTGGACTGTGCAGCCACCTTGATGCCCATGGGCTGCAGGAAGTAGCCGGCTTCTTTTGCCCATCCTTTGAGCCATCCTGGGGTGCTCAAAGGTAAAGATTTGCAGGGTTTATGTGTCACCTGTCTCTCTACCAGGGTTCTGCTGGTTCATGCACAGGGGGAGATCAGGATTCAAGATCTGCAGGCAGTTGTTCCCGCCTCACTTAGGTGTGATGTGCACATATCTATATATGCAGACTGCATTTATAATGGCATAATTCAGGAACAGCTGGTTTGCATAGGTGAAGATGAAATCTTGCAGGTACACTCCCCTTTGCCTAAACCCTGGCCCAAAGAACGGCTTTTGACATGGTGGCTGTGCTTCATTGCGGCTTCATATCTGAAGCAGCAGGACCAAGGGCTCCTAAATCACGTCCTGTTGTTGATAAATAAGCGTGCAGTGATGCAGACAGGTAGTTTTATGGCTGGTTACGTGAAACAATAAGTGGCTGTATGATGGCCCTCGGTTAACCTGTGGTAAGGTGAAAGCAGGGGCACTAGACTGTAATGAACTGTTATATCCCAAGGTTGATTTAAGGCTAAAATGGGACCTAGATCCACCCAAACTGTGAAACTGTGTGGTCCCTCTGCAACAAATGTTCCATTTCATTGCCCATACTGAAGCAGGCTGCCTTAAAACAAAATCTCAGTCTTGAATCCTAATCCCCCCTGAGCATGAAGCACTTGAGCCCTGGTGAAGAGACAGGTGAAGTATCAACCCTGCAATTTCTCAGCTCCTGCAGCTCTCTCCCTCTAAGTCTGTATTAAACCTGGATCTCTGCTCCTGGACTCCAAGAGGCCTAATTTAATCTGGGTTTACCTTAGAAGCTGTGTTCAGGACATGCCCATTATGTGCTGCACTGCTGCTCACCTGGAAGCTATTGAGTGTCCTAAAAGAAAATTAGGGTCATCTTACAGAGATGAGTCATCTCTAACAGCTGAGTGAGGGGTGATTTTCTAGTTGTACACAACTTTGAGGTTTAAAAAACCCCCACGCTTTTCCATTCCATATAGGGCTGAAACCAAGTTCCTTCTATTTTTTTATCAGAAAAAAAAAAGTGCATAAAGTAAGAAAGATCCCCATTTAGCACAGCCAGCAGTTCATTAATCGACTCACATCAGGTGAAGAAGATTCAACACTGCCAGCCTCCCACATTCCAGAAAAGTGCTCTGATCACAGAAATGTGAGGAATCTCCTTTGCAATCTTCAATTTTTTTAATGCAAAATGGAGCAGTGCTGTGAAAGTGCTCAGAGAGGCTGACTTTGGTAAGTAGTTAATAGCTTGGTGATTTATAGTACCTGCCTAGCACACAGGGGTCCTAAGTTCAGGTCTGTGACAGCCCAGGACTTTAAGCTATTGTTGATTCTAAGCCTCTCTCGGGTTTTGACCATAAATCACACCCTAGAAATGAAAAATCTTTCCTGACAAAAATTCTGGCAATGCTGCTGTGTTTCCCTGCAAAACACTTGTTTCGGTCACTTGATACTTTCTGATAAAAAAAATTCCATTTCATTGAAGAACATCATGAACTTTCTCTAAGTGTTTGGCAGCGTTGGATCTTTCGAAGAGCTCAGAAATTTTACAGTATTTTGGACTGAAAAGTCTTCTGGTAGGTTTCCAGAGACCTTTTTTTTTCCATGGTGGTCCATTTGCTATGGTTTGTGAGTATCTGATTTGCATCTTTGATATTTTAGCTTTTCAGAGGACTTTGGGACACAAGACCTTGGGTGCACTGTGTATGATAAATGAGAGGAAACAGCTATTTTCTCCCATTTTTAGTAGAGTAGATTAAGAGAAACCTAATGTACTTGATGCCACTGAAGGGTTTGGGGCTGGCTGATGACAAAGGATAATTTTGGTGGCTTTACTGGGATCCACGTGATCAGGTTAAAAATTGCATCAACTGCAAAATCAAAGAGGCTGTTGTAGTATCTGTGATGACCTCCAGCATAGAACAGACCTGGGATTCCCCTGCTGACATGGTTGGGAAAGGAGAAGGTGGCCTGCTTTGCTTCCTTCTAATGGGCACCATCTAAACATAGCTCTTCTTGCTCCTAAGCAAGCTGCCCTGCTTGTTTTCTCACACAGGAACTCTCCTCCACCCCCAGAAGAGGTCTTCTCAGGGGGCTTCTGTGTGGGATTTCTCAGGTCTTAAACAAATGAGCAAGGTTGATGAATCTTTAACAAATCCTTCCCTTCAACTGTTTGTCATACTGAGGAGATATATAATGTTGGCAGTCCTGTTCCGACCGCTTTTGCCCAAGACAAGTCTTATCTCAGCTAACAGAGAAGTGGCATTTTTTTGTTGTTTTTTTCCTAGAGACTCACTTAACCTGTTCTTGGCTCCTGGCTGCAGCCCATCATCTGAGATTTGTGTTCCTGATTTCAGCAGACTGACACAGAGCTGAACTGAGGGCTGTAAGATCACACTTGAGCCTTACTTCCATGAACGTGCCTAGTAAGAAGACAAAAGCTTAAAGAGAATTTAATCTGTTTGTTTGCTTGTGGGTACTGTACCAATGGGAAGAAAATGAATTGAGATAGAATAGTGAGAATGCTGTAGGCAGACTGAATCAAGGAGCAAAGAAGGGTGGTCTTGGCAGTAATGCTGTAAGCCCTGACCAGGAGGGTATTTCAAAAGGGCCATCTGCTCTTTGCATGCAGTGGATTCAAGGGGAGAGCATTTCCTTCTCCCCATAATGTGACCGTCTCTGTGCTCAGCAGTAGCAACGTGGTGCCTCAGCCCCACTTAAGGAAGACGTGCCCTTGGCTTGCGTCAGCCTGGTGTTTTAGCACAGATGCTGGGTTGCCCTGTACTGCCTGTCCTTTTGCTGCCCCTGGAGCTAGCTCAGGCATCTCTGCTCCGCACCTGCGTGAACAGTGGAGGCATTTCCTTGGAGCTGAAGGAAAATCCTTGGTGGATTGCAGCGTGCCTTGCTCAGAGGTATTGTCTGTGTGGCTATGTATGGCTGTTCTGTGTAACTGTTCTGTTTTGTACCTTGAGATCTGGCCTGAAGTGTCATTTCTGTGCCATTGGTCCTCCCTGGGTTTGAGAAAGAGTGCACTCACTAGTTTAAGTTATTTTTATCTTTACTTAAACATCCTTAAAATAAATCTTTTACTATACTATCATTACTTAAAACCAGTGTTCATGACTAGAGTCAGCATTTTTAGTTAATTTACTTCTTAGGAAGCACTGATAAAACATGAACAAGGGCATAAGGGTCCTTTTACTGTCTGAGTACCAGCTACCAGAGCTAAGCTTTGTTTGTGAGCTTCTGAAGTAGCCAGGGACACAAGAGAGATGAGTACACTTTAATGTTGTTTCCTCTCAAGTGTCACCTTGGGGTGACTTCCTGCTTATCAAACTGCTTGGGGTTCTCTCAAACTAAGATCACTCCAAGGCAAAAGTTTTGATCAGGCCACGACAGTGAAGTACATCCACCAAGGCATAACATTTTGAGTGTCCTGCACAATAAATCACAGTTGGACGCAGGGGCAATCTGCAGCAAATCACTGTGGGCTATTGCACAGCGCTGCTGGCTGTCCCGTGGCATCCCATAGCAGCTGGGACATGCCAGTGGCATCCCCCAGTGCCAGCCACCAAACTGGGGTTCAAGTTTCCAAGGCAAAAAGAGCAGTGTTCTGAAACGCTGGTTACATTTTTGTCTGTTGGACCTTCATTTATTTCTTAACACTTCAGCAAGAGACAGCTTTGCTTTGCTTTTCCCCGCCCATCACTGGCTGTCTATTATTGTCTGGTGTGAAAATTTTCAGTACTCTTTCCTTCTTCTTGCCAAGTACAGTAATAGAGGAAAGGGGAACAGACTTACACTGGTGGTGGTCTCTCTGTGCCTCCCTTTCTTTGCAGAATGAGGACATGATGCTTGTTGGAGTTTTTTGCCATTTTTTGCCACATTGTGTTGAATTGCCCTCCTTTGCTTATGAAAAAACAGACTGGTAATTTTCCTTTTGCCACCGATGGGTTATAATACTGCAGTGTAAAAGCCTGAATCTGTTTCCAAGCTGATGGGAAAAGGAATGCACCGGCAAGTCAGGATGGTGTGTACTGAGTACAAATACAGGTCAATATACAGTTTAAACAGTATTTTAAACACAAGTTTCTGTCTGAATGTCAGGAAATGGTTTTTTACCATGAGGGTGACTGAGTGCTTGCACAGGTTGCCTAGGAAGGTTGTGGCATCTCCATCCCTGGAGACAGACAAAAGCTGTCTGGATATAGTCTGGGGCAACCAGCTTTAGGTAGCCCTGCTTGAGCAAGGGGGTTGGACGAAGTGATCTCTAGCGGTCCCTTCCAACCTCAACCCTTCTATGATCCTGTGATTATGGACTTTAGGCCATATTCTAGCCATAGTTCTGCCAGGTCATAAGAGAGATAAGGTTTGTGACTAGAGTAGTAATTTATTTTTTTTAATACACCAGTGATATTGTTAGGAAAAAAAATGGACAGACTTTTAGATATAAACTTTCATCATGCTCGGCCTGCCTAAAATCTTGGGTATTTTTATGAATACAGTGGTTGTTTTTAAGAAAAGGTGCTAACTTTATCCACTTTTTTTTTTCCTTAATATAAACACATGCATATAATAGCCTGCAAAATTAATGAGAAAAGTAACTAATTGATTTATAAATTATGAATGTGAGCCATGATCAGCAAATGTGCACCCAGGCCAGAGTGACCTCTCCCTGATACCAGTGGTTGCTTTTTCCAAAGGAAAGCCCTCAACATTCAGATGTGGAAATGATAAGTCTTCAGGAAACAGAGAAAAAAGTGGTGCTCATTGCCAGTTACAGTCAGTTTATTGGACAGTTGCTTCATGTTTATATAGTCCATGCTAAGATATAAATGGTCTGAAGGAGTAGGGAAATTTTTAGCTGAGTTGTTGGATTAGGCTTTTTGAATGAGCTAAGTGATCCCCACAACATAAATGTGACCAGAAAGATACTCCAGTGAACAATACGAGTTACAAGCATGAAGAACTTACATGATCTAGGCAAGTGAGATGCTCCATTAACTCTGCAAAATACATAGCAAAGCCAGGGTTACATTGCAACTTCCAGATCAGTGCTGCTGGAAGTTGCCAAACCTACAGCCAGTCATTGGAGTCTCCACTTCCTCAGCCTGACCATTTAGTCCCATACACACTTAAAGTATTTCTTACACATTTCCACAACTTTTAAATAGTGCCTCCTTTCAAATATGCCCAGTTTGCCAGAAACTGATGCCCCCTCCAGGTAAAGATGTGACTTGGTGCCAAAAAAGATTGACTTCAGGGAAATATACCCAGAGATGTTGAGGTCTGTAAGACAGGAAAAAAACAAGAAAAAAACTGAAAAGGCCATTTCATATCTTGCAGATTGACTTCTTTAATGACATTTTCATTAACAGTTCTTGCTGCTAAATGCCATGGGTTTCTCCCTTTTTAGAGCTGTCTGCATTAATGTGTGGCTCTGCTGGGAAGTGATTTACATAAAACTTGCTTCTCATTACAGACAGGAGGTCTGTGCTGGGCCAAAGAGAGGAAGAGAAGGAAGGTATCTGTACTCGGTAAATGAAGAGCAATTTCCTATGTTGGGCAATTAGCACTCATGAAAAATCTCCCTCCACCACCACCTTGGCCTGAAATGTTTCCCAGCTCAGGGTCCATACTGCATTGAGGCAAAAGTTTTTACATAGCCTGGCACAGAGTATTGTGGTGGAAGAGCTGGGATCAGCTGATGTAGATCAACACTGCAGAGAAGCTGTAGACAGGAGTAAAATCAGATTCCCCTGAAGGGTCTTTTCTGCATATTTTGTATCACTCCTGCAGTGCAAAGTGGCCAGGGCCTCTGATCAGCCTTCTGCTTTTCGCCAGCTTTAAGTGTTACAGAAATAGGTCCATATTTTATGGTCTGTCAAGTCCCAGACAGATACAAAAGGGAAAACATAACAACTAAAAAACAGAAAATGAAATATCACTTTTTTCCAACTTCACGAAAAAAAATATTTACTTAATTTCTTTCTAAATATGCCTGGGACTTTACATTATGTCTTTTTCTCTACGTTAGATACAAGGCAGCCTGGACCACTTGTTACGAAGTCATCCTTTGCGTGCTTTTTTTGTAATAGATGAAATGGTTTATGTTGACTCATAAGTAAAGGGCTGTACAGCTTCTTAGCTTCTTCCCACAACATTGCAATAAATTAATAGGAAATAAACTGCTCTTGAAGTGGATTCCAGTTCAAGTAAATACAAAAGTGCGATCTCAGTTATTTTGAGCTTTCTAAGAGTTAGTGATCTCAGCTGTCCAGTGCATGCTTTCCTAGAGGGAAATGGTGACCTCCAAAAATGGCTCAGCTCTCTTATTTAATCCACCTATTTTAAGATGAGATTAGTTGTTTTCTGAGGGTTCTTATCTCTCTCCATTGACTGTGGAGAATGATATGGGTGATTTAGCTTAGATATGAAGAATTTCAAAGGCTATCTTGGTAGTTTGCAGGATTTGTTAATGAGATGACAGAATGGTTTGGAAATGGAAATAAAGCTGCCATGAGTTTAGCTTCAGTTTGTATTTTAACTGGCTGAATGACAGAGCTCAGAGGGTTGTGATGAGCGCTTGTGATCACCTTCTAGTTGGAGACCTGTAGCCAGCAGTGTTCCTCAGGGGTCAGTACTGAATCCAGTCTTCAATATATTCATCAGTGACCTGGATGAAGTGTCAGAGTGTATCCTCAGTAAGTTTACTGATGATACAAAATGAGAGCAAGTGGCTGACACGCCAGAATGCTGTGCTGCCATTCAGTGAGACCTGAACAGTCTAGAGAGTTGGGTGGAGGGCGATCTAGTTAAGTTCAACAAGGGCAAGTGTAGAGTCCTGCACCCTGGAAGAAACAACCCCATGCACCAGAACAGGTTAGGGGTTGGCCTGCTGGAAAGCAGCTCTGTGGAGAAGGACTTGGGAGTCCTGGTGGATAGCAAGTTAACCATAAGCCAGCTGTCTGCCCTTGTGGCCAAGAAAGCCAATGATATCCTGTGTCCAGCAGGTTCAGGGAAGTTCTCCTCCCCCTTTACTCTGCCCTGGTGAGGACACATCTGGAGTATTGTGCCTAGTTCTGGGCTCCCTAGTTCAAAAGAGATGGGGAACTACTGGAGAGAGTCCAACAAAGGGCTACACAGATGATTAAGAGACTGGAGCATCTCTCTTATGAGGAAAGGCTGAGAGACCTGGGGCGGTTTATCCTGGAGAAGACTGGAAGGGAATCTTGTCAGTGCTTATAAATATTTAAAGGATGGGTGTCAAGAGGATGGGGACGGTCTTTTTTCAGTAGTGCCCAGTGACAGGACAAAAGGCAACGGGCACAAACTGGAGCACAGGAAGTTCTGTCTGAACATGAGGAAAAACATCTTAACTATGAGGGTGCTTCAGCGCTGGAACAGGCTGTCCAGAAAGGTTGTGGAGTCTCCTCCAGAGATATTCAAAAGTCACCTGGATGTGTTCCTGTACAGTGTGCTTTAGGTGAACTTGCTTTAGCAGGTGGTTTGGACTAGATGATCTCCAGAGGTCCTTTCCAGCCCCTACTATTCTGTGGTCTATATAAATAAGATATATACATTTAGCATGTTTTAAAGTGAGACAAAGATAAGATTATCCATAAAGAGTCCTTGAAAAGGCAAAAGTACTCATCTCTTGCCTGTGGGGGACACTTAACACCATTGAAATTATGTTGTAGATACAGCCAAGGTCTTTGCTTTCTGAAAAATAACATTTCAGATCACTGGGAAGTTACTTATAGGAAAATAAGGCATCATTTGTACATAAGTAAGTAAGCCCTTTCTGTTTCTTGTATCTCCATGGAAATAGATTTGTTGTTCAGCTCATTAGAAGTAAGCATTTTGCTGGAACTTCCAACAGGAGGACTAGTCTGAATGCCATTAAGCATCAGAGAAGAAATCAAAGACTTTGGAAGATAAGTACTTTTACTTTATGAACCCTTTTTAATTTGATAGTTGGAAACTAAGGACTGTGGATGAAGACTTACACTGGCACCTGGATTCATCTCACAGAAAATGCCAGTAAAACTTCAGCTCATGTTTTTTAATGGATGAATTTGATTTTGGAGTGTTAAGGAGGGCAGGTTTTGCATTCTTGGTCATGAAGTCTTCTACGAAACTACATGCAGACTAAAATGATTTGTCCACATTGGTTTATTTATTGAAGTCTGGCTTGTGCTTGTAGTACTGCACCCAAACTATCCTTTCAGCAGAATAAATCGTAAAAGCTGCAATTCAAATAGTTTCACATTTTGTCTTCCTTTTCTTCACCTAATTTCTACATCAAACCCATCAAAATCTAAAAAGTAAAGTATCAGTGTTTTTCCTGGGGGATTGTGCAGATGAACGTTTCTGGGAAGTTGACTGAAATGTAACTGTAAGGTTTTGATTCTTTAAACAGCCTTGATAAAATGTTAACAGTTCCTCTGTATCGTATCTGTAACAAAACAGGAAGATTAGAAGTGGGTTTTAGCTTCAGCAAATCATATTGTTGTCTTTTAAATTAGTTCTACTGTGGGCATGGTTGACTGTAGTTTGCTTAATCTGTTAAACCTTTTTGTGGTAAATTAATACTTTGGACAATGATGAATATAAATAATTTACATCTACAGCTTTCATTTTATATGTTCGCTGAGCTGGATTTGCAAAAGCATCAAGCTGGGATGTAATTCCTGGCTTTATTAGGTTATGAAACAGAATCTAGCCAGAAGATATAATGTCCTTAAGCTGTGACATCAGCAGCAACAGACAGGTCATAATGCTTCTGGACCTAATGGAATTAGATTTCATGTATGCTTAATGAATGCAAATGCCACTTAATTTTTACAGCTTGAGTTGTAATACATTGCATGTGACACATCTGCTACTGAAAAAAACATTAAAATTTGTGATTCTCACACCCAGTGTCCAATTTCAGCACTGTAAAATGTATCCTCTTAGGGAAGAGGGACTGGAGAAACATGCCAGCAATATTACTGCATAATTTAAAGCAGCCACCAAAGTGAAATGTTTAAATATGCACCAGGCAATTACAAGCTTTGTATATGTTTTTATTCTGCTTTGCTGCTGTTCAACAAGGAGTAGTAAAGAGATTTAGAGCAAGTGGCAACCATAGCAACAACGAATTTTCAGTTCAACCTAGTGCTGTATAACTTCTGGCAGAGAAACACATTTCTGGATACTTTGTCAAGTGTTGATTCTTGCAAAAGATATGTGCAATGCTTTCAGTTCTGCCTCTCAGGCACTGGTCCCATAGAGATATGTGAGATGCCATTTCAGTGCAAGCCCAAGCAGAAGCGATTACAATCGGGTTACACCAGAGCTGGTCATGGTACTTGTTCAGTGGTGGTCCCTCAGGTTTTTTAATTGTCAGAGATAGTAACTCCCATTCTACTCTCTGTCAGGGAAAAGGGACATAGATGTGATGCGGAGGAAGGTTTCTATCCCTAACCAGTCCCCTGCTCCTTCCAGCTGTGGCTGTGAGAAGTCCCAACCAGAGCCATGCTCCTCTGACCTGATCACACCAACTACCGTGCTCTGAGGGGTACAGAGGGCCCCCTCAAGCACAGCTCCTCAGGACTGGTAATTACCAGAGTGATTGTGTCCATAGACTTTTGTTTGTGCTTCCTGACACGTCCATATTGCTTGCAGGGAGGTAGGTGAGCACTGACCCTGAAAAAAGTCAGTGAAAACTCAAGGGGTGTATTGGTGGTAGGCAGAACTCAATCATGTATGCACAGAGCCCAGAAAATGTATTCTGTTGAAGAGGATCTAAGGTTTTTTCAAAGGCAGCCCCTTGTTTAGTCACTGTGCATTTTACAAAATAGGGTGGCTATGCATAATATTCAAGATTATGGCAGACAAGAGTAGTCATGAAGTCTGCCTACTCATCACAAACTAAGCTGTGGAAAGTCAGGAGGATCTGGGACTCTCATTTATGTGAAAAAGCTAACCTTCACAGTTAGACACCAAAATGAAACGACCATTGCCTCTTGTGACAAAGAGTTAGTTTGCATAGTTAATTCTGAAATGAAAACAAGATGACAGGACAACAAATGGTATGCAATCTAAAAGACAAGATTGATGCTATTTCACAGAACATGTTAGAAACAGCTGTCATTAAATGTCAAGTTTTTGCTAACTCTGTTGAAGGCAATCCTTCTACTTTTTTTGTATAAGACAGAGCTGTTCTACGCACTGACTTAAAGCAGGTTGAGGGTTTTTTATTTTTATTTGATGGGCCAGACACATCTTCCAGTACTGAGGCATGTAAGCCTCTTTTGTTATTAGTCTTGTTTTCCTTAATATTTTCTTGTGGTAACCTTAGGAAGACACTTCACATGCCCCAGGTCTGCAAATCCCAGGCTGAAAGCCACTACATGATGAGGTATCCCATCAAAGTCCCTTAGCCAGGCATTATTTCCTGCCATTGAATAAGCAGCTCCACCCTTCCAGGGGTAGCCGGAGTCCTTAGCCACTAACAAAGGAACTCCCTCATTTTTATAAGTAATTTGCCAATTGCTTTTTTTTTTCCAGACATGCAAAGCTGCGGATAGGTCCCAGAAATGGCACACGTAAAGTATGTGGCTGACCATTGTACCTGACACTGCTTTGAAAGTTACTTATCACAAGATGCTGTGATAGCAAATGGATGTCCTCCACCTCATTATACCTTAATTTGGGATCTTGAGATGACAACTTTTCTTTCTTTTTTTTTAATTATCTGGAAATAGTTATGACTGACTCTACATCCCAGAGGGGAAACCTATTGCCTTTTTTGCAACACATAGGAAGTTACCGATGATCAAGGCAGCGCATTCTTGAATACTTTATCTCTGTATGTGTAATCACTGTTTCAACAGTAGGAACTAGAAGAAAAACATTGTCATCACACTTAATATCGATGTTTAGAAAGGAGAGAATTAAATGAGGCAGAAATATAGGACCTACTACTTTCATTTTTCCCAGTAACACCATTTTTTGAACAGCCTAGGCTAATAAAAGCAGCAGGTAGGTAGTATTATTTGAACAAAGTTCCCAGCAGCTATTGCATGTGGATAGCCTTTGTGTTGTGCAAATTGTTCTCCTCCACACACATATTTTGTTTCTTTCATTGGAGCACTTAAGGCATATCCAACAAAGTTATACATCTGCATAAATATTTGATAACTCTAATTGCACAGCCTATGCCATACTTTGACCCTTGGGCCATGTAGTGCAAGTAAACGTGCACATCACCTATGCATAAAATGTTAAGGTCATCAGGGAATGTGTGAGATTGCCTGAAGCATCAATTTAATGCAGCAACTCTACTTGTGCTGTTTCAAAATCAGAGGAAAAATATGTTCTTGCTTAGTGATTAAAGATAGTAGCTGTTAAATGATTTCACATTGTTTGTTAAATTAACATGAAAATCATCAACTTCTCATTTTCACTTCCATTACACGCATCTATCCTTCAAGGAATCTTTCACATGTGAAAGAATCTCATCTTTAGAAATGCAACAAGATAAGAAAGAGGTTTGGGGCATAGAATGGTCTAAATACCATTTTGGTTCTTAGCAAAAGCATTGTTAATCACGGATTTAATTTATCTTGCAAAGAAGTGAATCATAGCTCCTAGAAACACTGAAGGTTTTCTATCTTTTATTTTCTGATTATTTTTTTATTGTTATGTTAAAAAAAAAAAAAAATCTGGCTATTTTTATTTTGAAAAAACTGCCTCTGAGTGTATATCAGTAGACTCTGTTCTTCCTGAAGCATTAATAAAATGAAATACTGATGTTGAGAAAGAAAAATCTCTTTTTTTTTTTTTTTCCCCTACTTGTCTACATCCATCTTAAATGCAGAAAGCCTGAGGTCATTCTTGTAGGTGGCTGTAAGACCGGGATTTCCATCCTGGAAAATTCTGATACTTTAATTTTTCTTCCTCATCACTTGGAATGAAAAGTTGAGACAGCATGGGGAAGTCCCAAACTTTCTAGTCTCACATTTACTCATAGTGCTTGTGTAACTGAAATTAAATGCTTTTATATATATACTATTAATCTTATTTTACCTTACGTGTGTATAGAAGACTGAGAATCTGAGCCTTGTGAGGTTTTTACTTCCAGCTCCCCTGCTTTCAATTCTTCACTCCAGGTTGAGTGTCTTGATTGGACTGAACCTTTTTGAGCACACCACGGTCATAGACTGCCCAGTTAAGTGTAATATTTCAGCCAAAGGGACAGCAGGAGAAACTGTCCACTTGGGAAAGCGTATGTTGTGCTTAAGTTTTGTGTTGTTATGCTGCAACGATTCAAGTGGACACAGCTTAGTGCTGAACTGACACACCACAAATTCATCTGACACGTTTCTATTCAGGCTGACATGATTCAAAGGCATTTCATTTCTGTGTTCTAATGGAAAAGTGAAAAATTACTTTTACCCACAGAAATTTTGACTTTACGAAGAGCTCCAGTTATAAAGACGAAGACATTTTTCCTGAACAGCATAAATCAAAGTTGTTTTCCTGTTTACAAACATCCCAGTCTTGCCTACTGGATCGAGGAAATCAGAGCATGTCCTCTGGTATTTCAGTGTAACTGCTCACCCTCAGCCATCCTTCTCAGCCTGGTTGAGGGTAATGGGAAAGGACCCACATTTATAAAATAGTAATACTTGCTTTTTTCTTTTCAAAAAGATGATGTATGTGAAGAGTGGAATGTGCTCCTTTCACATGTCTCAGATAATCCAGGCCAAGCCCTTGGCCTTCTGCTTGCATATCTTCCCCTTCAATCTGTTATAGCACCTGGGGCCATGACCAAAATGAAGGTGGCAGCCACTCCTAGTGGGACCTTTCTTGCTGAATGTGTAAGTCTCCAGTCTCTGTGAGCTGAGCTGATCACCCTGCATGCCCGTTATCGTTAAGGGAAGAAATAGGCCCTTTTATGGCTCAGTTTGTTTGCCTCTCCGGGTGCCCATATCGGAACACAGGCATCGTGCCCCATAAGTGTCCATGAGCTCCCCTGTCTGCACAGACACTCAAGGCAGCTATCGCAGGGGTAAAGGTCTGTGTTTTGTTAAATCAGTCAAGGAGCCTGTGAAGATAAGTCCTAATTCCAGACATAAGGAAGTATGCCAAGTATTTTAAAATTGGTAACAATCCATCATTATAAATGCTTCACTGAAAGAAATGGGTTTGTTACTCATTATGTGTTGTTACATTGACATTGTTATACTCTTAATGACATACTCGTAGCCTGAGAAACGTTAACAGCTGTAAATAAGTAAGATTCAGATCCAGGAACCATCACCTTATGAAAGTAAAACATTTGCTTTCAGCTTCAACAGAGCTTTGCTTTTTATAGTATAACTAGATGGATATATGAGGCTACCACTCAATATACTGGGGCATCCATAAGGATTTTTGGCAAATGTGTTTTCTAAGTCACCTGGCCTGTTTTACACAGCAGCGTCCAAGACCCATCAGAGGTCTTGCACATGCATCCATAAATCTGAGAAGGTACATTTATAATGAGTTATCTGTCTGAAGTTGTTATGATTTTTAATTTTCTTCTGAAGGTGAAGCTCTCAGTGGCAGGTCAGAGCAAAATTATATGGACTGAGGGGTTTCCAGGTTTCTGAACACACAAATGAACTTAGCAACTACGGAAATGTTCTTCTGTCCCTAGCAGAAACTTGACTTGAAAATGAAGCAGAGGGAGAGAGGGGTTGGATATGGAGTCTCCTGGGATAGTTGGCAGAGATTTTTTTTAAGGTGGGAAACTGTCTGCTTTTCTTCACTGGAAGAAACAAGATTCAGGAAACAATTCAATAATTCGCAAGCATCTAGCATCAGTTGAGATGCTCTAACAGTGTGTTACTTAACCTCCTACCTCCCTCTCCAGCAGACAATGGCCTCCCAGAAGTCCTGTGTCAGATATGGTTTGGATGTCCTAGGAGGTCTCAAATGGTGGTAGGTATGTCCAATATACTTTGCATTTCACCTCAAAAGAAAAAAATCCAAAGGTTGCTGCTTGAGCCAGAGATATGGGAATCTAGCACCTGTGGAATACTCTTTTTAAGCATTTGCCATCCTAGGTAATGTCAGTAACTTTTTTTCCTGTATTAAAATAAAGTCAATGCAAATGAGATTTCAGTGAATTTTTATACGTATGAATTCTAAATCAAATATTCTGTGTGCACAAAATGTGCACACTTTGCTTGAGAATGGCAAATATATGGGGAAAACATTAGATTCTCTAGGGCAAAAGAGGAGGACAGACAAACCTCTGATGTAAAACAAAACCTTTTGATACTTTTGTTCTGTAACACCGTATTTGGTTTCCTGTAAAAATTAACTGTGAGGAGTGCAGATGATAAGTAGGATGTCTCTAAAAGCAATCTCTGATGTATTGATGCATAATCTTCTGGGAAAGGCTTCCAATTCAGCCTGCGCTGCACCCTGAGGTGCCCTTGGGTGGCATGGTGCTGGCCAGGCTTCTCTGTTGCTTGTCAGATGGGGAGAATGAAGCAGAGGAAGGTGAGAGTCACTCCCGGCTGCCTTCCCAGCTTGGTTTGCAATTCGACTCATCCTAGGTGCTCTTAATGTCAGCTATGCTGGAAACATTTGTAAGAAAACAGAAATAAGGGTAACCTAAGTATTTTTGATGAATTTAAATCATTACTTCCTTAGTTGTTGGTATACACACATATAATTTGATTCTAGCAGAGCATTCATGGGAACTGTCACTGTAAAGGGAGGTATTGTAAGACATATATTGGAGGAGGTGTGGTGGTACATTCCTGGAATAAAAGTGATCAGCCTGATCACTGGGAATTGAGGCCAGCAGTCTCAGATGGCAGTCCCTGATGCGAGTCCCAGTAGAGTAATATTTAGACCACTTTAGATATCTGACATTAAACCTAGATGTCTACAGAGGCAGCAATAGTTCAGCCATCCTGCCTTCCTAAGTGTTTATTAAAGACAGAATGTGCTGCAGTGCCAGTGTAGTTGTTGCTTTCCATCTCCAGTGTATGAGCATCCTCCTCCTATCAGCAGAAGTAGAGGCAAAAGTTTATGCCATCCTACCACACCCTGGCACCGAGGGCAGTGCCGGCTGCTCTGGTTAGAGAACTCTGGGCAAGAGGTGGGCAGTGACAGATGCTTCTCAGAGGTGCCTTGTGCTGCCTGTAGGCAGCGGGCTGCACCTTGTTCTCAAGTTTCCTTAAACCCGCTGCAACAAATAGCATTGGGAAATGGCAAAAACTGACACCATGTTGTCATAGAGTCATTCAAGCGGGATGGACTCAGAAGAGGTCATTTCCTCCTTGGATGTAAGGGTCAGGAATGGGTCTTAATGTTTTACATGCTATGTATGCATGTGTGTGGCTTTAATGCCTGTGTGATTTGGATGAGGTCATATTTAAAAGGAGGAGACCCAACACCAGGGCTCGGGACCTTCCCTACCTAGAGTTGTCACTGTGTCTTCATCTGGAACAGCAACATTCCTGCTTTTCTAGTCCTAGGATTTCCCTGAGGTGTGTTCCAGGTTGTTGAATTTGTGGTGGCTTAAATGCTGACGAATGACTGGTTGCCAACATGAAACAGATGCTTCTTGTGATATTACACTAGAACTGGACCCTGCTTTTGAGAACAGAATGTAGGGATTAAGCCCTTGCATTACTTTTGCCCTCTTGAGAGTTAAAATGTCTGCTTGTCTTCTGGAAGACTACTGAGGATGTGTGATTGCTTGTGACATACTGCTCTGATTTTGCTCATCGCTGCAATCTCACATCACTTTGCAGAGTTTTAGGTACACGTTGTTCTATGCTGAAAATCTATTTGATTTGGGAAGACCTCTATAGAGGTTTGCTACTGTTCTGTGGTGTATTAGATGATCATGCTGGCAGGTTGCCATAGCTGCAGGTGCCGAATAGTCCCGAGCTCTTCCTTTTCCACAAGGACTTCAACTTCTCTGTCAGAAGACAGGAAATATTTTTTCTTCTGTCATTTACAGCAGTAGTTTACGTCATTGTTACTGAAGAGCATGTAGCAGGAACATGGGAAGTGATTCACCAGTGAGAAACAAGTACAAAAATGGTTTAGAAAACTGTCATTTACATAGACTAATAGAGAGGTCTGATTTTATATTGTCTTACATCTGCATTATTTGCAGAAACATAAAGATGCAAGGCTTTTTATTCTCTCTTGTTTTCTTCATACGACGTTGATTTTTTTTCCAGTTCCACATTGCACTAATTTAATGAATAGTTCAGGTTTCTGAAGCTTATTTTGTTCAGTGGGCAGTAAGTGATACAGCCATAATAGTAACAGCCTTCTTGAAGTCATCACTGTCACAGTTGCCCTGAGGGAAGCGTTTCAGATCAGTGGCTTGTGAGCTTTACCATCACATTAATCAAAAAGTCACAGCCAGTGTGAATTTGCACTAATGTAAATCAGAAGTGAATCAGCTTTATACCAGTGTGACTTTAGTGCCAAGCACACTGTTAGTCTACGCTTCTCACATTGACTGCTCTAATACGCTCACTCGTTTTCCTCCTGTAGTAAAATAAATCCACATTTCTGTAGGAAATTCTTTTGTATATACAGTTACCATGCATGTTATGTTCATTCATTGCATGGATAAAATAATCAGCTAGTCTCTTGCAGTTTGTTTTCCCTGACACAGGATGTATGTCTACCAATATGTTCAAGATATTTTAAAGCAAGCGTTCTTGAGCTGATCAAGTCAAGTCTATGCTCCAAACCAATTCAAGAGGTGGGGTTTAATACCTAATTTGGTGTAGTTTGTAAACAAAGCAGATACAATACTAGGGTTGAGAAGGATGGCTAGGAACTTTTTGCTAAAGCAGAAATGATGGAGAAAGCAGCTGTTTGGTCTCTCCAGGGTTTATGGAACAAACAGTGGTAGAAATATGGAGGCTTTATTTCCCTCTGCTCTGTTTCACTGGTTTTAGACAGCTGACTAAGATGAAGCCATCTTATGTTAATATTAATGAAGGAAAGATCAGGGTCAAGCTACATTTCCCTTGTAAAGTAAACTTTACTACTTGTAGACCAACAAAGTTAATAGGACCTTAGTGTGGAAGATGATACCAAAATCTAGTCCTGCAGAGATTATAAAGGTTAAAAAAACCCTCACCAAAATTCAAGTTCTTGTCACACTGAAATAAGGAATTGGAAAAAAAAAAGACGTGAGCTCAAGGGGAAAATAATTTGCAATTAAGAAAGCAATTTCAATTTCAAAGAGTTTGTTTGTTTTGAATGAGTGGTCTCATTTCTTTTTAATTATGGAGGTATATTGGTGAGTTTCTCCTAAGCATCATAAGTCCTACAGTGTATTTCAGATGAGAAGTTGATTAATATTACATTGCTCATGTCTGAGATGTGAACTTTCCACCTGTTTTTTTAAATCTGCAAATGTTAAACACTAACTTACTGGGAGTGAGTTTCAGACTGGAGAAACCTGAACCATCAGTCCTGTGCTAATCAGGCATTACCCCTGCTCGCTTGCCCCCCATGGACCCCCAGAGCTGCTTCCCTGGGAGTGGGTGCAGCAGCCAAGCTGGGCTTGGGCTATTCACATCCCACAGGCAGCTGCTCAGACACTCACCTGTGGAAGAGCTGAGCTGTTGCTTTAGCTAGAAATTCACTGGATTTCCCTACTCTTATAAATCTGTCCACAGTGGAACTTTCTGGTTTTCAGCTTCGGCTTCACTGACTCTTTCCTCTGGGTCCTGAGGAGTCTTGTATTTTGGCTCAGCAATAGTAACTCCTCTTCCAACTGTACTGCTGCTTCCCTGCAATGTTCCTTGCATCTGTGTTTCTTCTCTGGGTATTTGATCACCGAGGCACTCCTCTACCACTGCCAAAACTCTGGGCTTCTCACTGACCTGGCTACAAGTGTCCTGGCACTTGTACAGATGTCATTTACCCCCAATTTCTGCCTGTGACAACTATCTAACGCTCCCATTTTCAGATGACTGAAATGGTGCATTTTCTCCACAAACCATCTCATTGGTGCCAAATGCTCCTGTCTACGCACCCTAATTGTAAGTGCTACAGGCCTGTCAAGTCTTGCACATCTGAAGCTTTGCACCTTGAGAGCTCTGAAGTGGAAAGAAACAAGTCTGTTATTAATGGACTCTGCTTTCCCCTCCAGAGCTGATTCTTCTGGATGACCTACTGCAGCATTTCTCTAATCTTCCAGCTCGCCTTCATCACTGGTTTTCAGACATATGAGTCTATCAGTTTGAGTGGTGCATGCCTGAGAAACTATGGGTATTTCTCAGCGAGCCTGGAAAGGAGGGCCAGCAGACAATAGGCTACAAGGTTGTAGAAGGAGGAGTTGAGAAGATATCTTAATGACTTATGCTCATTAAAATGAGGGCAGAGGGTATTTTATCTACACACCTGTTCTCTTAAGTGATATTATTCAGTCTGTGTTATGAGATACAGAAATTTGCATGACATCTTGTCTGTCCAGATGTCATCAAGTGACAGCCTTATCCTCATTATCCCCTTTTTAAGTTTGCATTTGCTGATAACTCCTGCTGGTGAAGGTAAAAAGGTAAAGACCTTCTAAATGCAGAAGAGACCACATAGCAACATGAATGCAGCATCATAAATCAATCTTTCCTTGGGGGAAAAAAACATATCCCTGCAGACTCCAGCCTGCTACAGGAGCATAAATATCTTTTAAATACAGGAAGCAGATCATGTTTCTGGGAGAAACTTTACTCTCCAGAGTTTATATGTTACAGATCTTCTTTCACAGGAGTTAATGTAAAGCTGGGCTAAAACTGGTGTAAGTGAGATCAGGCCTTTTGTCATAGGCTGAGATATTTATAAACAGCTTTGTCTTCAAACAATGTGGGACATCCATCACATGTCTCAGCCTTAGAAAGTAGTGCACAGTTCTGAGGAGGTGATGTTCAAAGAAAAATGTCTCAGCGAAATCATTCCGATTTCCAAGGATACCACACCGAGCATGTTCTAAGGGGATTGTTTCTCCCCATTAACCTTAGCCAGTGCTGCTGCTTCATCAGCTGCATGAGGGCTCTTATTGCCTCAAATATATTAAGCTACATATTTCTCCCTGGCAAGCCCAGGTCAGCTAAGGAAACCAAAGGAATTCAATAAGTTAAATTTTGGAAGGAAATGTGTCATGGTCATAAAAAAAGAACTCCCTACAGAAATATACTTCCAGCAATGAACTCTGAATGAGCTGTAGGAAGAGATATTGCTTATTAAATGGACAAAGAAACAGTGAAAATTAGGTCGAGCTACAAAACCATAAGGCACTTTGACCAGCAAAAACTGGTAAGAAAATAGAAATTCAAGTATTTGACAATTGATAGTCTGAATAGGAATCAAAGTTTAAAAAGTATTGAAAAGGAAATTCCTGCTTAAAATTAATTTGAAAAGATTTAATTGTCTCATTCTGGTCACATTGCAATAGTTCAGTATCAATTATTAAACCTAATGCCTTAGTATTTTAAATAGAAAGTCAAAATAGTCAGGTTAAAAGTAAACAGTTTTGCCTCATGAAAACAATTTGCCATTAACAGGATGGAACAGCTGATGTAAATGCAAAGCTGTGGAAATTATTTCTGTAAGCGTTCACTTATTTGTAACTTGGCCCAGAACAAGACATTCACTTTAAAAGTTTCACGTCTGGAGAAGTTTTAAAGAAACATTTGGCCTCCAAATATTTTTTAACCAGCACCAGGGTAGTAATTGCATTCTGCCAGAGTGTGGTAAGCTTGGGATGTTCCTACCAGCAATCTGGCTGCTCCCAATTATTTCCTGAAACAAGGTTTCTCACAAGTTGGGCAAGTGTTAGATGCTCTCTCACCAGTTTGAGATTCAGCCTCATGGCTGCCCCTCCAGACCAGTAAATCACAGAGCAAATTGTTTTACTTTCTGCAAACATATGTTGTCTTTTTGGGCCTTCAAAACTGTGCACACTTGCAATAAGTCAAGGTCTGGCTTGGCTTTATTCTCTGTTAGAGCAAAACACAAGCAAACCAGCTTCCTTTCTTTTAGTTGAAGTTTACTGTTTCCTATAACCGTGACAATTAACAGGGCCCATAAAAATAAATCCTGCAGGTTGCTGGAACTTTAAATAGTAAATGTGATAATCCTCTTATATTTATACTTCTCTTTCTAAAAGGAAATCCTTACATCTGTGGTAGTGCTTTCATTTTCCACACAGAAAGAGTAAACAGTCAACTAACCTTAGAAGCCAGGCTCACAAAACTGAGCAAAATAGACTTTTGCTGAAAGAGTAGGGTAAAAAGTAGTTTGCAAACCCCTCCTTCTCAAAGTTATAATTAAGAAGACTGAAGCCCTGGGTTGTGTCTCCTCTGATCTTTTCTGGGGAAGGAGATCTTTATGGCAATAAAGCATATAAGATGTAAAATAAGTAGAGATAATGCCGGTATATATTTTGTCAAATTTTAATATGGACCTTTTCATATGGCGAATTCATGTCAAGATTCTATGGAATTAAATATTCTATATCTGCCTTTTTCCTTCCCCCCCCCCCCTTTTTAACATACCATAAAAAATAATTTTAAGAACTTATGGCTTTAATAGATTTTATAGGAGCTTCTATAATGTAAATATTATTTCTTCTCTTGCATTGTACGGTAACGCTTTAGCATATTTTTATTTTCTTTTGTACTTCAGCTTTGCTACCTACAAAATGGAAATAGTGTGTTACCTCCTCTGAAAAACAGTATACAAGGAGCAGTACAAAAGTCTGAGATATTAGTGGTCTTCCTGTTTTTATCTTTTTTGACGCAAGCGGTCAGCTAAATATAAAGCATCGTGATAGATTGTTCCCATATGTGGAGAAACTGGGGATGGAATCAAGGGTTTCTTTTAATTTCTTCTTCTTTGTTGAGCCAGAGTCATGCTTTTCTAATGGCACAGGGATTCTGGCTGGACAGTGTCCTTGCCTGTGGCATTGAGCCTCTTTTCGCTCAGCACAGAGACGCAGAAGTGTCTTTGTTTTAGTTTTTCTCAGCACTGTGCACCTAGCGTTGTCCTGACTCTGACCTGGTGTTTCTTGGCAGCCTTCTCCCTTAGCTTCTCTGTTTCTTTTTGTGTTTGTAGTTGATACTCAAACCTTTGCAAAGAGAGAAACCTTTCTGCACACATCTGCCATCTGGGATTGCTTGTGGGACAGGGGATGCCTTGAACCGGCTCCCTGGTTCCGTAACAGCTCTCTTGGAACTCTGTACTCCATCGTAAATGATGGGCTGCAATTACACCAGATCTTTAACACCATTTTAAAAGGATAATGATACCTATTGTGAAAAAAATTATCAGTGATACCGCTGTAGCATCTGATCACCTAATTGCATATTTCATCTTCTGCTCATATAAATAGCAGCCATGAAAGAAGTATAATTAATATTGCAGCTAAGAAAATGTTCTAGCGGCTGTAATTAGGGCTGGATAAATTGTTAACTGTGAATAAATAATCCAAAGTGTTCTTGATCCTTTAGGTTTGTGAATCAATTAGGGAGTTCTAATTTCTCTCTTTTCCTCTCTTTCTCCTAAATGCAACTGTTACTAACATGGCAGAAAATGTCAAATTTCCATGGCATTCCAATTATCTGTTTTATAGGGTAGAATTGCTTAACCAAACTGCGTGGTACTGATGGGTAAAACTCTCTCAAGAGCATAACGAATAAAAATAAGATACTGGTAATGGGATAGGACAAATGCCAGTCCTCAGTAGGTATGAATTTTCAAGGTAGCTAAAGACCTACCTTCATCTGTCTTTGATGTTTTGCCCGTGTGGGAGAGTGAGCACAGGTCTGTGATCCCAGGGCTTCCCAAGCTTTAAGGTGAATGGACTCTCATGTGAGTAAATAGAAATTAATAGCACAGATGTGTGTGGTCAAGGTGAGCTATCTTTGGAGTTTGAGTGAACGTCCACCACTGCTACCAGCCTGGGTTGCTACTGTTCTGCATTTTATGTTGGTATTTCTACTAGCGCAGAAGGGATCCTGTATGACCTTACAAAGCAGGAGAGTGATTTTTACAATTTTTGCTTGGTGTGAATATCTCTGTAGGGTCCACAACAGTGAATAATTTGGTTGTGCCACCACAGCATTTGCTTTACGTCTGGTGCACACAGCTTGCACACAGACCATCATGCCAGGATTTTAAACTCAGCTTAGTCTTTTTTTTCTCTACTTTTATCTTCTAAAACCGTCTAGATCACCAGTTGTTCAAAGGAAGGGCACACAGATGGGTATTACAAATTTACTGAAATGTACTGAAAACATTTCTTAAACTGCTTTTGTCTTGCCACAGTGAACCCATCCCTCCGTGACTGCTCTGAGTGGATTATTGAAAACCACTTATAAACAGCTGTTACTTCGAACAAAATTTAGTCTGCAAATGCTCAGTCAGTCATGAGTCTTTCATTTCCCCCAATTTCCCACAAAGGTGAGATTTCAAGCAACCTGCACACAGCATTGGCAGAAAAAAAAAATCACAGAAGGTAGTTCACAAGCTCCGGCTGTCACTGGGGAGGGCTGGCTTGGCAGCAGCATACCTGGAATTTCACTGTCGTTAAGTGCCGATTGCTCCAGCAAGGTGCAGAAGGTTACTGCAGCATTCTGTTTGTTGTTTCAATTGCTGATACAAATTGACTAACCCTCTAATTACCCAAATCTTGGGACTAATAATTTACATACTTTATTTTCCACTCAGTAAAATTTATTTGAGACCCAGAGGAGCACAAACTCTATCTACTTAAATGCCAATTTTGAAAGCCAGAGGCTAACTACAAGCACTTCAACATATGTGCGGGGGTGTCAGAAGCATTCGGGCTCAGCCTTGAGCTGACTAAGCTGAGTTTGCAATTTAGCCTAGAGCTTATCTTCTGGTTTTGGCAGAAGCAGCAAAATTTATGATCTGTCCTGGTGACATTGGAAATACCCTCATGAACATGTCTGAAATGTTTTGTTAGCTTTGCAGATTCATGGCTGAAAAGATCGGGTCTCACCTTGAAGAAGGACCAGATCACATTTCAAGGTTCTGTAGAAGTACCGAGAGAGTAATGGTAGTTTTTGTAAGATCCTTCAGGCAGGCTGCTCTACAGAGGTAGGTAGAATATTCTCAGGTGGTGGGACAGGTGGTGAGAGATGCTAGTTATATTGATCAAAGATATTGTGACAGAGAAAACCAATAGAGCAATCTCTTTGCCTGACCTGTGTTCCTTCCTCCTTAATCTAAACCACCAGCACTGCTACGTTTGGTATTCAGATATAAATGTTTATTGACTCTGACATGATTATGAGCAAGGGAATGGTTTAAGACGTGACCTTCACTACAAAGGCTGCTGGGTAGTTCAGCCTGAGAGATCCATCATGTGTGCTTTTAAAACTCAGCCACCCTGCAACTCACAGTGAGGCCAACTCGATGAATTAAGTGAAAACAAAACGAAAGCGGAGTGCAGGAAGGATTGTTACTGTCATCTTGGTTTCCTTTACATTGGCATAATAAACACGTGTACACAAACATGCATTTGCTGACATATTCTAAATAGCTAACACGTGAAAAATATCCGCTGGGCAGGTGGCAAGCTGGAACTGTGCAAACAGGGGGGTGGCAAAATACAGTACCCACGTGTCTGTCCTTCTAAGGTGTCTTGTCCTTACCCTGAGTTGTAACGGGGGGGTTGTTTCTGGTGCCACCTAGCACGGCGTTCCTAACGGCAGGGAACAAATTAAAACAATACCACTGCCGACAGTGTTTAGCCATTACCGCGATACGAATATCTAATATGCTTTCATGGGAGGTTTGGGGGCGTGACACCCCGGATACATAATGTGAGCCTGCATATGTCTGAACACCTTAATTAAATTACCCCAGGAATCTGATAGGATTTCGATTTCAATGGTTCCTGGACTGCAACAGCATCACAGTCGAGGCTCTTACCTACTCTTTCTGCCCAATGAGTCAGACGCTCCTTGAATCCACCTCATATCTTCCCAGATTAAAATTTCTTGCAACACTCTGAAAAAACCATGCGTCAGATAATAGATGTGGTTTGCTGCAGAGGGACTTTGCAATGGTTTGGTTTTTTTCTGAAACTACGATACTGGTTTTTCTGCCTCACTTTCAGCTTCCGAACTGCGCCAAGAGAAAATTCAATAGAGTTGAATATTTATGACTTTTCTATATAAAAAGTCCTGGAGCTAACATGAAAAAAAAAAAAAAAAGGACTCTGCAGCTACTAACAGGAAGAGGCAGTCTGTAAAACTGAAGGTGGAGGAGAGATCTTTTCACCGCTGTTGAATTCCAGCCTATGCAAACGGTAGCTATATTGGAAATCAATAGCAAAACCCCCCCTAGACTTTGATGGGAGAACAATTAGGTGACTGTTGGTTGTCTTTGAATTCCCACACTGGGTATGTCTATTGTTTGCTCGGCTGGCATTGTCTTGAAAAACCTACTGGCTTTTTTTTTTTCCTTTCTTCTGGGTCGCCTACGTACATTAACTGCATTAATTATTATACTAAAGCCTACTTGTAATGGACAGGAATAGGCCAACTTTCTTTTAAATTGTATGCAACTTGTTTCCTGGTCCTACTGTGATTCAAAAGAGTTAATAAGCACGGTTATTTGAACCTTACTGCGCTTTCCTGTAGGATTATAGAGAAAAGAAGAAAGATAATAGCAGTTTGCCATGAACATATGAAATAACCCTCCTTTGAGGCACACTAACACTATCTAGTGGTGACTTGCACCCACTTACGGTATCCTCACAGGTGCCTCAGGTGTGAGTAAGAATTGGACCAAGGGTTGTAGATTCACTCATCTGCTGCAAAGGGTGTGGACTAGGGCAGGTGCCAGAAGCTGTGCTGTGTCAGCATAAGTACTCCTGTGCTGTGATTTGGGTCAGGGAACTGAAAGAGTTGGCAATTTTATTTTATTTTATTTTATTTTATTTTATTTTATTTTAGCTGAACTGGATCTGCCTGTTCCCTTGATCACCCCACATGATGATCACTAATGGCAGAGCAGAGGCAGGAATTGGGTGCTTGATGAGGTGGGAAGGAAGATGGGCTCACCCCTTTTCACAGCAGCCCTAAAGCTGAAGTATGGTTTAGCAAGGGTGAAGGCTGGGCACCTTATGGGAGGGTGCAGGAGGACCCCGGTCCTCAGTGGAGCAGCCCCATATGAAGATCACTGCTTGCAGTGCTGGGCAGGGCACAGGCTCTGGCAGCTGCTTGGAGTGAGGAGGCTCTTGCCCATCTGGCCTTCTCTTTGGTGAGTGCTGAGAAATGATATCCTCAGCTGGCCTAAATTGGGACAAAATCACTAAGTTCAGAGGAGCCACCTCATCTCAGTGAGCTGAAGATATGCCACTTTATGGCTGTGTGAAACCCAGCACTGCTGAGCAGCAAAGGGAAGCATGTGAGGCAGGGGCGGTGGCCAGTCTTGCATAGGTGGAGGGCACATTTGCACACATGGGGTATCCCCTTTGTTTATTATCTCATCTGAGTCCTCTGAGCAGGGTGAAAGCTGTGATGCCTCCATGCTTTGTCAAGGCAAGGCTTTGTGGTGGGCTCTGTGGGTGCAGGGAATCGGAAGTCCCATGGGGGTAAGACTGGATGTATATAGTGTGGGTAGGCTACTGGGCTTCCACCTGTCTAACGTGCATGTATTTATTGTTTTTCTTTGTGCCTTGTTTTTTATTTTCTTGGCCTGGATGTTTTCTAAAGCTCACACAGAGCCTTGCCCTGTCACTGCCCTGCCATTAGGAAAGCAGAAGATAAGAGAGCCTCCTTTTTGAAGGGACAAATATTTGTAAATAGGTCTTGGGTGATTTTCCCTGCACAATATCCTCTTTCTGCATGCTCGTTTGGAGAAGCTGTTCTTCACTTCTCCTCTAAACTGCTTTTGCACAGTATTGCTGATGCAGACTGGTTGCCACGTCCCCTGCAGAGGGGACTGATTGATCTCTACATGTACACATATATAATCTGTTGAGTGATTCTTCACAATGAGAGGCACTTTGCAAAAGTAAATTATTATCACTATCATACCATTACTTCACTCCTTTGGAACACAGCCATTTTCCCCTCACTAACTATCAGCATTCCCTGCTAGACAAATAGTAGTGCAGATACTCTTGGGATGACTCACCGGGCTGCTGCAATAGGATGGCAGCTCATCCTCTGATAAGAAGCCCATTACCAGCACAATGTGTCCAGTTACCACTGACTCAGAAACTGAAATCCCGAGCTTGCACTTGAGTCAGCATTGGTATGACTCTGTCACTAGGCTGCCGTAGCTTGCCTGATGTTTTCACTTATGATGAAAATGCCAGGCTGCTGACGTCAAAGCCAGACCTGTGTGACTCCAGTGGACTTTAAATAACTACTCTAACTCATTAACCTAGTGGCAATAATTCCATGGTAGGGGCTTCCAAAGCTGTGTTCATGCTGAGCCGCCTCATGAGTGAAATGGCAACCTGAAAGCCATACTACCAAATTAATCTTGAAAGCTGTACTTTTACATCCGTTCACATAAACAAGTGTTGTCCTGAAGGTGACAGTCCTGGCGATGGGATGTCCCAGGTAACCCTTGCCATCCCCTGGGGTCTCTACTGAGTCCTGACACAATCCTGAAGGAGTTACCTGCAGACCCATCATCAGTCATTTCATTCTCTCAATTACAGACACAGCTCAAAAACTACTTCTGGACCTCATTCAAAAGCTTCAGCAGTGTCTAGCAGCTTGTAGGCTACTCTTTGGGAAGAATTTGGGGTGGGGTGGGAATTTGTCCCTTAAGTAATCCTGCAGCATTAATGCCTGCTTTAATGTATACTGAGGAATATCTCTAGATCTTTACTTTCTCGTGACTTTCAACGACCAGGGCTTTGGCTGTTGTTAATTTTCAGGTACCTTTTGTACTTGGGAAGGCTGTGGATTGAGCTAAACTGAGAGAGCACAGATGCTTGTCTGAGGGGTGCGTACCTTTCTCGTTGTTTTCTGTGAAGTCACTGTGGTATATGGGAGGGCACATCTTGTTCTGTAACAGCAGAATTCAGTGTACTCTAATGTGCTGTGGTGCCTGAGCCGTAGGTGACAGGACGTGATCTGTGCCCACAGACCTCAGCAGACAGTGGTTTGGAGACTGAGTGCTGGTACCTGTGTATGTTTGCCTCCTTTGGGTTAGGATAAAGGGCCACATCTCTACATCCAGAGCTTTGTGCTAATAATTAATGGAAATTACTGCAATGTCTAGAGCAAGCTTGTTCGGAGGAGGATGGCACACTGCTTCTTGCCAACCAAACTGCTAGGAGGTTTGAAAAAGCTATGAAGCTATTGAAAACTGTATCCAGAAACCAGTGACAAATGTGGAACACATTTGCCTTTAGTAAATTGCCTGATTTCACTACCTTGATTTAAAAATCAACAATAAAAAGAGAAGAGGCTAGACCTGCAAGGTGCCACAAGTCAGTGCAATTTCACTGTAATGGAGCTGTGGCAACATACATCAGTAAGCCATACAGTTCAAGGCCTTAAAAGCTTAAAGTTGACGAATATTCCCTGCTGATGGCTGATTATTATTGGTACACTTTGGTACAATGCCTCTGAAGTGCTGTACACTTATCAGTTCATCAGATTACATGAGCCTCAGTCCTGCTTCACTTCTGTTCAGCTTTTTTTGGGTACCAGAATTCACTCATTTTATGGTGATGTAAGTTTGGAATAAAGCCACAGTACAGTGGCAGCACTCCTTCAGCAACAGATTTGTGCAAACAAGAAGTGTGCTTGTCCCTGCCTGAAAGTCCTTGCTGGCTTGAGAAGTTGGATGTTTTTCAGGTTATTTTTATATATTTAATTTCTTTTTCTTATTCCTCACTCAGTACAGCAAAAGGGCTAGCCACACTTAGAGTATACACAGATGTACATGCCGTGGTCTCAGATCCCCCACAGGCAAATGATGATAAATGTGGAGGAAAAGAAAGATGGCTTTTAAAGAATGACTTTAGGAAACAAAAATTGCAAAAATAGTTGCTGTACTTGGTGTTTCATCTGTGAATACCTAGGGAAATTAATTCAAATGGAAGTGGGAAATGCATCCGTATTTTTGGGTAGAGGAAACTGAAATTTTTTCTTTGGAGACTGTCTTTGGAGACAGTCTTCTACTGATATATCCATGGATTTCTTCATTGAAAAGGGAAAGAGGTCATTGCTGGAAGACATTTTAAATGGAATATCAAATGTGCAGTAACTCTTTTATTGCCTAAAAGTCCTCATTTTTCTCATTACCTGTCAGATCTCCCCTTGGCTTGAGAAGCAAGTATGTTCTGAGGTCAGTCTCCCTCATACAGCAGCTGGGCTGTTTGTTTGGTTAACTGTTTTCAAGACTTACCTCTTCTTTTTCTTTTTCTGAAACACTTTTACAGTCTATTTGGCCTGATTGCCTTTGGCATGGGTTCTGAATGGTACTTAACCTAGCGGATGGCCTCATCATTGGATATTTATGTAAAGACTCAATGTTTCTTTCATTAGTTCCACAACCAATGCTGGGATCCTAGAGTAAACCTTTCATTGCCTTTGAGTATTTCTTCCAGAATGCTCTTACACGTAAACTTTCTGAAATTCTCCTTGTTAAAAAGGGTAAAATAAAAAGTGAAATAACCACTGACAGAAGTCTAGAAGTACACTCAATCTGGAAACTCACTTTCATTCAGGAGCATAGTTGTTAAGTGCAGGTTAGCTACGCACACTAGGAGATAATTTTGCCTTGCTTTTAGCAATGGAGGCAGAGACACCATCACTTTCCTGCGCTCCCTTTGATCTCTGATGTCACCTGAACATTTCTGTGCTCTGCAAGCTCAGTGCCATTTTCTGACTGCCATTTCTTGCTGAGGCTGAGGATTATTTGGCAAGTGAACGTTCTAACCTTATGCAACCTTCAGCCTTCTCAAAAGGTAAAGAAGCAGGGCCTGAAAGTCCTGTTGAGGGATCTTGAAAATAGGAGAGGGAGAAATAGTAGGCAGTAAAATGACAGTTCTGACCTTCTTTTTTAGCTTGTTTTTTAATGATCTTGGCTGAATATAGCCTTGATCATAGAGATTGGATGCTTGTCATCTTTGAATCTACATCACTCTAGATGTGTCTATGGGAAATTAAACTGTTTTCCAGGGATCAATCTCATCTTGTGCTGGGACATAAGAAAGTGATAGAGGTAGTTCATAAGTGATGGTAGAAAAGAGCTACTCTGTATGGATATCTCTGAGTTAGTAACCTTAACTTCTCTTTCAAGTCAGAGAAGAGGTGTTTTCCTTTCATGTATCCAAAACTTGATTAGATGACTCATTCCCTAAAAATATTGATTTCTCTCCAAAGCCCATGAAGAGGACCTAGCCTAGCTTAGCTCACTTGTAAATGTATGTTGACAGATGCCTTAAGGTCTGGTGAATCCCACTCTTGATATCTCTAAGGATGCAAAGGGGAGCCGAGGATACTTACAGTTTGCAGGAAGTGCCAACTCCAGATTTAGAACAAGGGAATAGCTCTTCAAATTAGACACAACTGACAAATCAGCCTTAATTCAGCAAATTGCTAGTAACATCACACTCAGCACAGAAAGAACATGATGTTTCCTGTTCTCCGTGGGCTTTTTTAGACATGGGAAAAAAAATCTGATCTAGCACAAAATTGTCACAGAAGACTGCATATGCCTGATGCCTTATATAGGTTCAGAGGAAATTCCCACGACCGTATTTGACCTTCCTGTTTCTTAAAACACAATCAGCACCCATATAATCCTGCACCTGGGTATTATCACTTACTTTGCACATGATGAAGCTGCTGAGTTATATTAAAATTGTCAGGATGCACGTTGATACACCCACTAAGGCAGGAGAAAAATGAAGTTGTCTGTAAAATAGGTGCCTTCACTTTAACAAACTTGGGTTAGCTATGGTACAAAACACTCATCAGAGTACTGAATAAATTAGTCATTTCTGTGAATATAGAAAGAATACCAGAGCGTGTTTTTTTGAAATACACAGTCTTGATGCTGTTCCCTTGCTGAATGCTTTCTTCTGGGAAATAAACATTGTTGTACATGGCCTATTTTGCTAGCAACTCATCTCATTTATTCACCTGAGTTCAATTAGAATTCTGCAGAAGCAAAATTTTTCCGTATAAAGGATGGGCTCAGCTACTGTTTGACTACACAGAAAATCATGCTATACCTCAAATCACAGAATTTTTGGTACTGGTTGGATCTTTATTACTTCAGTGAAAAGAGTAGATGACAAGTATAATTTTTCTGATTGATATTGACAGCTCTGAAGACAGATGACCGGCATAGAGTTAAGAGCCTGTACAAGTCTTTGAACAGCTGGAGTTTTAGTATCTAGGTTGAGAAACATGTATTTTAAATATAGCACTAAATCCCCAAAATGCTGGGCTCTAGTTTCCATTCAGCTCTAGGCTGCACCTCTTGTCCCAGGACACCTCTCTTTCCCTGTAACTGAGTCCGGTAGCAATGTTCATCTGCTGGAAAATACTTCCCTACTAATTTTCCTAATTCTTCTGATGAATTTTCTCTAGCCTCCAGATAACGTGGAAAAATGCTTTCAAGAGGCCACAGTTTGAATCAGGTGCATAACTTGAAGCTACGCTTATACTTAAATTACCTGAAGAGTTAATATCTCATTGATTTAGACATGAATTGTCCACCTTTAAGCAAGTCATGAGATGAAATACTCAGACCCCAACTCTATCAAACACATGTATAAAATATTGCATCATAGGTAGAATGATTTTAAATTGTTATAAGCAACAACTGCATGATAGTTTTATCTGCTGTTTTGAAGAAACTGTTGGAACCAATTGTCCAAAGCCTTTGCTGTAATCACATTACAACATTATTATTATTTTCTCGGAGGGTGGTAATGAGGATGAATTAGGCAATAATGCAAATCCCTTTGAAAATGAGAAATAATGCACAGGATCATTGTTTCTGTGCCCTGTGGGTGCAAAGGCTAAAATAAAGATCTTCCTTTTCTTTCCAATAGCTTGTCTCTTTGCAGCCTTAGTTTTATGATTTCCTCAAGCTCATAAATCTCATTCAAGAGGCAAGGATTGTAAGAGAGAAAAATCACTCTATCAGGTGAGTTTACATCATTCCTCCTTGTTGCCCTTGTGTTCAATTATTTTCATCCTTAATAGTCTTGTTGTCTTCCCTGTATATAAATCAAGCTACACTGACGTGCAAAATTAAGTGTAGGAAAATTAGCTCCTTGCTTTATTGCCTGATGAGCATGGGCTACAGAGGTATTTGATGCTACTAGCATCCAGTGAAAAGTACCTGAAAAAGAGTTGCCTTTTTGTGCAAAATTTTCTTGATGTTGTCTGCACTTTCTAGACTACATCTTTAAAGAGGGAGAGTGTGGTCTTGTTGCTGTCTTATTGGCCTGCAGATCAATGGGTACCTTGGCCATGCCAGAGGCAGCTGACAGATCTTAGGCAAAGTTCCCTCAGCTCTGTGTTCTTTCCCATCTAAATACTTGCCTTTTAAAAGGTCCTTGGATTTTACACCAGTAAGACTTTTTATTTGCAGTTACAGTTATTTTGCTATGGTATTCTTCATAAAAAAACCCAAACAAATCTGAATGGACAATTCTGGAGAGAAGGAGGGAAGATTTTAATTTACCTTTTTTACACAGGAGTTTTCTACTCAAGTGGAGTTGGAGTGTAAAGTTCTACTTTTTGTGTAAGAGGACACAATTGCTTAAAAGACCTGGCAGATTTTCCTGCTCCTTTGCATTTTACCAACTGGAATGGTGTTTCAAACTGAACATGAACTGCTGATACGCTTCCCAGTTCCCTCATTAGAACAAGCTTGATGGTGTTACCGACTCATTTGATTGTAAGCTTTGCCCAACCCATTTCCTTCTCTTGTGCATTTAAAAGCACTAATGAGAACAGGATCCTGATTCTAGTAGAGGCCTTTGGACATTGCTACATTAAAATCACAATAAATGTTGAACTTCTGCAAGCATTCAAGCGACAATAGAGTATATCAAATATTTGAACCAAGGTAGGACATGTTAAATGCCATATTGATTTGGAAATTGTACTTGATGCTGTCTCAAAACATAGGTCTGCAGTTCAACTGATATAAGAGTCATAAATTTTCTGAGGACGCTGGATCTCATACTATTTAACTATTGCTATCCATTTGGTTTGGAATGAATGACACAGCTAGAGATTTTTCTACTATAGAGGATGCCTCTTCTCTATGATTTGAAAAAGACCAAAGCTTGCAAGCAAGGGCAGAGACCATAAAATAACATGGGCATGAGAAAACCAAAGCATGTATCTCAGAGGGAAAAGATGTTGGAACTGAAGGACTAAAGATCTGTTCTCAGGTTTGGGACAGTCTGATTAGAGGTAGACAAAATGCTGACTGTTCACCTTTGTGCAAATCAATTGGATATTTTGTATACAGAGATCTTGGCAGCAGCACTCCATGGGTCAAAGAATATTTGTTTGTTTCCGAATTATTTTCAATAGATTAATGTGGGGGTTTTTTTTGTGTGTTTCTAGTGCATATGATTGCATGCAGTTCTCTTGGGAGACTCACTAGCTTTGTCACTCACTGGCTTTGATATGCCTTGTTTGGTTTGTTTCTTTTAATTCTTCAGTTTTCCCTTTTCTGCTGAGTTGAACTTTGTGTTCCTGTTTCTTGATCCATGATACTCTAATCTTTTACTTATGCACAGAAAGCTGTGACAGTGGCCACAAAGGTGCAGGCTTCCACATTTCATCCTGGCACATTGTTTGTGATTTTTTTTCCATTACCCCCACATCCCTGGCCTCTTTAGCAATGATGTGACAGTGACAGTGAGCACCAGTTGTGACAGTAACTTCTGTATCTTGACCACCTACTTACTTTGTACCGGATAGACTTTACCAGTTTATTCAGGGCAGAGCTTCATACAGGCAGACAGCAGTAAAAATGCATTGTTTATTGTTCTGGAACTGTGACACTGGATAAAAGAACCTGTAGCTCATACAGTCATCCATGACATTCTTCTTCGACTGGGAGGTACCGGCACAGTCAAAACCTGGGAGGCTGACTTAGAATGTTCTCCCTCCATACTTTTTCTGCCTCTCTGATTGTGTGCTGGGGTGTCAAAGTTCTGTGGCTAAAACACTGGACTGAGATCCAGGAGAGACAAAATAACTCTGCCACAGATGTTCCTCCTGATCTTGGAGAAGTTGTTCAGCGTCTCTGTGACTGCTGAGAGTAAGAGCTCTGCCTTATCTTACAGGTGTCGACAGAGGATTAGCTCTGCTAAAATTGTGCCTTGGCTGAGTTGCAGAAGGCAACAAATGAGAGGGAAGGCAGAAGTTACTATAAGGGATAGACTGAACACACTGGCCCAAGGCAACCAGGCTCTGACATTTGGTTTTTTAAAGATAAATTGATTAGTCCTTATGAGGTGCTGAGATATGTGAAAGCCCAAATATAAATACACTGACTAACAGAATATCCACTTGCACTTTGATGAAAATCTCTGCCAGTTATTTTTTTTTAAACTGAGCCGAGTGCTTACAGCACTTTTTTTTAATCTGTAGAATTACACAATACAATATTCAGAGCTGGGAAAAAAAAAAGGTTACATTCACATAAACCTCAGGATTGAATTTTTGTCTATAGACAGACTGAGCTGAAGCTTAATTGCATCATTGGAATCCAATGTAATGGTCATTTGTAGTGTGCAGGCACATTAGAGAGGTTTTTTTTCCATTCACAGCTTTCTTTTCTAATATATATTCAACTTCAGGAGCAACTTCTCTTTTTAAAAATACATCCAGAAGTAAATCCTACTTCACCTGTGCAGTAACAGTGCTGGGTAGGGAGAATGAGGAGTTACACTTGTATTTTTCCATTTGCTGCTTTGGAAGGTGTCACCTTCACGCAAAGCATCAATCTGTTCCACACTGCAGAGGCCAGAATGGCTTTTGCTACCTGCAACATATATCACACTTCCGCTGCTCCCCCATTTCCGCACTAACCAAAGTTCTTGGCACTGACTCATTTAATTGCAGAGGTCAGATTTGAATGAAAAATGATATCTCACAGGTTCCAATATGACTGAATTAGCCTACAACAGGATTCCCTCCATTTTTGAGAGTTCAGTGTCCTTTAGACTTTTAAATGAAAGAGCCATTTTTCCACAAGCATTCTTCAAGTACAAAGCCCAGTGATGGGTGCCTGCATTTTTCTGAGCATCCAGCCAGGGACTTCTATGAAAAAACTTGTTGCCTACCTGACCAGGAAATCAACCCTCTTCACACACTTAGTTTATACTTTTGTCGGTGTTTCTTGTAGGTGACATACATAAAGTGGCACACTAATGACTTCATCAGTGACTTAACTCAGGGGCTCTACAAACATGCTGGAGTTTTTCTAGTGTAAACAGATTCTGCAGGTCAATGCCTGGCTGCAAAGAGCTTTTGAGGAGTACTCTGAAAGCAAGAACAGCTTCATGCTGGCATACCTGAAGTCAGTGTTATTACACTTAGGTAGCTGTTATCTGTCTTTAGCCTTTGTAATTCAAGGAACCAAAAGTGAAAGAAAAGGCAGTGAAGAAAGCGTTCCTCACTCAGCCAGCAGCCTGCATGGGGGAAGCAAAGAGAGGCCTGGGGCATGCCCATGTAGATGTTGGAAGTGATGCTGGGAACTCCCTGATTTCGTTATTGTCTACTGTGCCGAGCAACAAATGAGTCGTCAGCCAACCTTTCTCTCCTACCTTCCCTCCTTAGTTCCCTCTTTTTATTTATTCTCATAAATTATTCACCTTCCTTTCTTCCTCCCCTTTCCCGTATCATCAACCACTAAAAACCTGCTTGCCTCCAGATGGCATCTACTGGCAACTCTGTGGGAATAATACAGATGCCAGAGCAAACACAAAACTTGGCCTTGCAAAGTGCTCCCTGGGTTTGCACTCCACGTCTGTGACCTGTTGCTGCAGTGCCATTACAGCTTGTCACCCCAGTGAACAGAACTAAGGAGGGAACTAGAAGATGTTCCCTTCTCTACTTTCAGCATCTGTGTTTGCAGAGAGTAAAAACATGTGCAGGGGTTTTTTTGACTTTTCTCTCTTGATCATCCCATCTGCCCTATGATTTCCCTACGTTGGAGGAAATTCCCATTGTTTTATGAATTCCGATTTGCAGAGACCAAAGAGCTGAACGCAAAGGACTTCCATACAGAAATCAATGTATGCATCAAAGGTCAGGGGAAATGATCGGACAAATAATCTGTCTTGGTCCATGATGTCCATTTTGCCTTGAGAAGATCAGAAAATCACACATACTTAGTCATACTGCTAACAATAGTCCTTTGGCTTCAGATTGGGGTAAGATCACAATTTCTACCAACTTAGTTTAGGTTGAAAACTTTTTTTGTTGTGACACAAAATAAACTATAAATTCTTAGCGAAGTCTTACTGAAGGCGGGCATAAGCAAATTCATCTTTGCTGCTTTATCAAAATCAAAACACTTCAAAGATATTTTCAATTTTGTTTTTCTTTTAGTTGCATTCACTTATATTCAGATGTTCAGGTAAGCATTCCTGAGGTCCAAAGCCTTTTAGTCGATTCTGGTTGGGGGAAATAAGAACAACAGAGATTAAAAAAGAAAACAACACATGACCTAATTCTAAAGAATTACAAATCTCATTTTGATAAGATTGAATTTTACATAGATGTGTGATTTTTTTTTTCTGCTTTTGCAACTGTTGATACTTTTATTCTTTTTTAACAGAAAAATGTTGGTCTCCAGGTAACTTCGCCTGAATCATTGGACATATCTTTGTTCCGTAGTGAGAAAGAGCTTTACCTCTGTGGAAACAGGTGGCTCACAGACCATGAGGGCTTGTCACCTGGAGTAGATAAGCCTACTGCACTTACTCCCTTGATTTCTATTCTGTTGATGCTGACAGGACAATTCTGTGCTTTTTTTGTTTGTTTGTTTAGTGAAAAGAGGTCAGTTTTAATTGTCATCTTAAATATAGTAGCAGATTTCAGCTGAACATTTGAATAGTCGTTGAAGGCCTGTTTTTGTAAGTGAAGAAAATCTCATAGCCTTGGTTTCTACTGTTTTGACACTTTCTTTTATGAAGGTGTCAGCCTCTGACTTGTAGTGCAATTATTGCAGTGACACTGACACCTATATATTGGTGCTATTAACACTTCCATTTCATGTCCTCTAGATAAAAGCTGGTAACACTTCCTTTGAGTTATTTGCTCCAGGATGTGCCTGCAATGCAAAAATAAACAAACCATAGAATTTCCGTCTTTCTAAAGCTGAAATTAAAACCTTTTTTTGCCTTTATATGTGACACATTTGATGTGTGCTAGTTTTCAGTTGAATCTGCATTTGTTATAGGTGTTACTTAATGTGATGATGTTGCTAGAGAGAAACAGAGGGCGAGAATAGTTCATATTAAATTCCTGGACGAAATTCCTCTTCAAAATACAACAGTCAGTTCTGATTGTTGCAGTAGGTATAGAATTTGGCAATGGCACTTTGTGACTGACTAGGTCTTTGAATTTGTGGTCCAGCAACCAGCACCAGGAGGGAGAAGGTGAAAGACTGTCATGACATGCATTGGCATTTTCACCACTAAAGTGGCACAGCTATATGTAAGAGTAAATATTATTGCTGCTCAGTACAACCAGCTGTCCTGGAGGCAAGCAGAAAAAATACCCTTACTGTGAGACTTCCAAGCAGTTCAGAATTTGTCAGTGTCTCCAGGACACAAGTAAAACTGTAACCATAGAACTTCTCTCAAAAGATGATGGGGAAAAAGGGAAAAAAACCCACAACTCTGCATTTTCCTAAGCATGTTACTTTAGTCTGACATCAATTTGAGCTGCTATGGGATAATGTTCCCCCTCGTAACCCTTACTAACCACCTGTGCCTGCTGCGGTTTCTTTCATGGTGACATGAACATTGGTATGGTTCACGATGAATCAGGTGGGAGAACAGATGGAACTGAAGAGTACCCCACCCGTAAGTATGATCTGGGTTACTTGCATGTGCTTGCCCAACATTGGTGTTGGTACAAGGGAGGCAACACCAGCAAGGGGACAGATGAAGGAGCTCATTGGCTATGGCCTTGGTTCTGCATGCAGAAAATAGTGTACTTCAATCATAAGTATTCTCAAGAAAGTGCTTAACTGATCTCCCTGCAGAGAGCAATTTGAGTACAGGCTTGGTTTTTCTAGTCAGAAGAGTGGGTGAGGAAGATTCAAGGATTCTCAAGTCCTGACTCTCATTCCAGTTCATGACTCACAGTCACAGAGGTGTACTAGGATCAACAGCAAGCTCAGACCTTCTCATGATGCTCATCACGGTGCTCACGAAGTGCTTAGTTCAGTCTGAATCAGAAGCAACTCTTTCACAGTCAGCAGAGTTATGCTATCATAAAACCAGCATGACAGGACAATCAGGTCTTATGTTGATAATTATCCTGTTTCTTCACTTTGAGCATTCCCAACCATTTTAGCAATGCTTTCCACATCTGCTCCGTGTGTTGTCATCTGGTCTGACAGACTGGGGTTGTTTGATTTTCTCCTGGTGACAACCATTGCTTTCAACACTGCTTTTGTGGCTTTGTTTGAGGAGCAGAGTGCTGCCAGTGTTGCTCGCTGGATTGGCAGCCTCCCCTGTGTGTAGCTGGGGAGAACAAGATAGATGACGCCTTAATGGTGGTGTGGGAGAGGAGGCCTTGTGCTCACTCCTCTGCTCTGATGGGCACTCCAGTGAACGTCTCTTAACATCCTCTCATCTGAATTGTCCTTCTGAACTCCAGCTTCACTAGTCTGAAAATGATTTCTGTATTAGTTGATATCTCCTCCTGAAATTTTCAAATCAGTTGACAGCACACACACACACAAACACATCTAATGCTTATTCACTGCTTTTAATGAAGTTTTAAAAGAGATCCTGGGTAAACTGCAGTTTATGAACTTATATAAGGTAGTATAAAAAGAAGATAACTTAGTAGTCCTGGTATAAATCTTTTCTTGCAGGAAAATACATTCCTTGATGCTGAGAGCTGCTGAAATGGCAAGTTTTGCTAAGCTTGCATCCACAATTGGATTTTTTTTTTTAATGCCTTCCTCTTTCCACAGTGCCAGTTGTGTGGTTTATTTAAGAAAATGTAACATATACACCTTCTTCTCCACTCCTTGCAGCCCCCTGGAAAAAGAGTCAGTGTTCATCTCAAAAAATTCAAAGGTGTTTAACTGGAGTTGCTAAAGGGCTTGACACCTTTTTGGAAAGTTCATTGAACAGGTTTTTTTACTATTAGGTGCAACATAGCAGTTGTCCAGATATCAGTGTCATCTTCTGCCTTGCCTCAGAATTTTTTAAGGACAAACGGCATTGCTTAGTTTTTTTTCTCAAATTTTCTTTTTCTTTTTGGACAGCTTAAGCTACATGAGATGATTGTACCCACCATAGTTTCCTATTGCTGCCAGATGACTGAAAAAGAAAAGCTGAAGCTAAATTTGGATGTGCTTTCTCTTTTGGAATACATTTAGTGTGCAGTCCCTCTTCTTTCAATTCAAGCATTGCTTCTAAAGCATATCTATGAATCAGTCTTAAAAGCATCAGCCATGGCCATTTCAAAGCATCATCTGTTTAACAAATTCAAAGCAGATTGACCTGTTTCCCCACGCTAAAACAGTTGAACTGACTTGTTAAGTTTAGAGGATGTTTCCAGACAGTCACTTTCTTACTTCTAGAGCCTGATGGATCTGATTTTGATGCCCTCGAGTCAGTAATAATTTACCTCACATCTGCTAACATACCATTAAGTATGAATAAGAGTGTCACTGTCAAGTCTTATGTAAACTTGTTTCAGGCTCACCCAGTAAACTTTGTTTTGTTCTTTTCCCATTCTCATTTCTCTTATCCCCTTTGATTTTCTTATAGTCTTGTGAGTTGTTTCAACAGCAGATCCTGTCCTCTAGAACAATTTTCTGTTACTGCTCTTTGACTTTCCAAATCATTCCAGGTGTTGTCAGTCAGGTATAACATTTAGGCAATGTTGGAGAGGCAAGAAATGTTGGGTTTACATCACCTTGAGGTTCCTCAGTGCTGGCTGATCTTTCAGTGTCCAGAGCCTCCAGATGTGAGGCCGGCAGAGAGTTGCAGGACGTTGGCTCATGCAGCTGCACTATGAGAGAAATACCCAAGAAACTGTTTTAGGTACTGAAAAACAACATAACAACAACAACAACAAAAGCAGCACAGAGCTGGTCTGCTGCTGAGACCCATAGGATAGTTAGCGGGGTGTAGTACCATGGCTCACTAGGCTGCTGCAGCTTTCTCTGCCCGGCACTGTCCTGTGCACAGCCCTCACTGGGTCCTGACACTGCAGCTTGAGAGAGGCGGGAAGCAGGGCGAGGAATTGGAGACCTGTGTTCAGTTCTTGGCTGTGCTAAGGATTTCCTGTCACCTTGACTATTTCCCTTCCTTATCTTCTCTTACTATTTCCATCTGTAAAATAGGGATGAACATGTTTCAACTCCTCATAAAATAATTATGAAGATAATAATGCTGGTAATAGAATTTATGGAGTGGAACAGAAGTTCCTGTTTCTACAGAGGGCAAAGCTTATTCCAGTTTCTTTTTATAGTAACCTTTACTTTTATAGAGGTGCTCCTGGTTTCCTAATTAAATAGTTTTGTAAAGAGAGCTTTTTCCCCTGCCAGCCCATTGGAACCCAACAGGGGAGCTCATGGGTAACGTCTGTTGGTCACAGATCTCTTGGAGTTCAGCTTCAGGCACAACATGCATTTAGCCATTTAAAAGAAGCCCAGGCTATGTAGATAAAAAGTTGAATTTTGGTGGAGATCATGGGAGCTTTGCTGCTAATTTCACAGGGAGCTGGGCTGGGGTGAGTAATCTAGCAGTGATATTTGAAAAGAAGCAGTGCCAGCCAATCAACTTTCAGAGCACTAGGGAAGGCAAGCATGCTTTGTACCTTTCTGTCTGAAAACACAAGGCTCTGGCTAGTCCACACAGCCAGGGGCAAGACTGCAGAAATTGGTTCGTCTCCCATGTTGCGATTCACTGAGCCATTCTGCAGGAAGGCTTCATTCCCTTAAGGGTGCTTTTGTCTTCCTCTGCACTCCTTCCCAAAGGATCACCGGAAACCTGTCTCAGCTGTCTGTGCTGGAGTCCTTGATTTAATCCCCCATGATCACCGCTTTTCTTTAGCACCCATCCTGCTTGCAGCAGCACTGCTTCCAGTATGTAGTGCCTTGCAACCCTGCTACAATGCTGCTGCTGCATCCTTGCACTACGGAGCTGCTAAGAGGCAGTGGTATTGCTGAGGCAACTTGCTGAGAAATAGGGAAGAAGGTGCTCTGCACCTTAAACATGACACTTGCCTGGTTGCTCACAAACCCAGTATTAGACTGTTTCCGAGAAGTTTCCCAGCACACAGAGGACAAGACCCCTGTAGGCTAGTCTTGGTGAGATGCTCTTTACTTAGCAGGTCCTTGCGCTGCCCTGTCCCAACTGGGATGCCTTGTGCCACAGTTGTGAGCAAGGCTGACAACTGTGACTTCCTCAGGAGGAGCTCATGTAGAAAAGGGTTCTGACTCCCACCTTTTCTTCACTACTGTGCAGAGCAGGTTGGCATTCAGGTTGCCACATTGCATGCAGTGAAAGCAACTATGCTTAGTGAGCTAGATGGAGATGGCAGAGCTAAAGCTGGGTTTGCTATATTTAGCACTTAACCAAAGTGAGACACAGTTTGCATGAGCAAAGATGGATCTTTCTCACTGCTCAGGACAGATTTAGAGTATGCACAGCAGCATTATCTCATGTTACTATGTCTTCATTACTTCAACAGTGGCCTGTTTCAACTGGCTGTAAGACAGCACTTCATGACACATTAGGCATAATTAAAATTAACTTTCATCTGCCAAAACAAATAACCAGACTAAATGCATTTTCCTTTCCTTTATTTTGAGTTGTCTTTGTTCCTTTGCTGAGTGTTCACGTGGTCTTTCAGAACTGTTTTCCCAACCCTTCTCAAGTTTGGAGTAACCTGAAGTAAAGAGTTGGTGATCATTTCTGCAGTAAGTATCTGGGCTTGGCTCCATCCACAGTAAGACCATATGCAAAATGAGGTGGGAGTTGCTGTTTGGGGAAAGCTGTAAGTCACAGTGTGAAAACAAAGGCCAATTTACAGCTTTTCTATAACTCACCATGGAGTGACATTGTTTTGACAGGTGAGAGCAGTATAGCTCACTGTACTAAGGGAGAAAATTCTGAGTAGCCAGAATCTCCCTTTGTAATGTGTGTGAAAAGGAAAGTAGGCCAGAGAAAGGAACCGTTCCCTCCTACTACAGTCATGCTTGCTCAACAGAACTTAGAAGATAGTATCTACAAAATCTCAGTTTTTCAAAAGCTACAAGAATTAGGAGATTGCCTGAGTGTCACTATCTCATTTACTGAATCTGTGGAAGGCTCTCTGGAAACCTAATCCATATGCCTGCTCACTTTTGACTATTATGCAAAGAGTAATTACATTATCAACCAACCAGTAAACCAGGCAAAACCCCATGGTGAATGCTACTGTTCCACTGATCTGTTTAATGGATGAGTGATCATTTCATTTGCGTCTGGCTTGGAAAGGAGAGAAGGCAAGACAGAATAACTGCAATAGAACCACTAAAAAGGGGGATGAGGATGTTTGCATTGTTCTGTGAGGCACCACGCAAAGACCCACTTTTGACCAAGTTTGCACTGATAAATATGTGTGACTAAATTTAGCACTGCGGGGATCTACGTGTCCTGAAAGCAGCACAGCCCTGTGACCATTACACTACCAGACTCCACAGATCTACCTCTCAGCAGGGCTTGCTATTTTGGGTACAGCACTGCATTGCGTGGCTGGCACATCTCCTGCTCTAGCTCTAGAGCAGCCTTTCCAAGTTCAGGCCAACGCCACAGTGATTTGTAATGTACCCAAGCTCTGAACCAGTGTGACATTTTTCATGCAGGGAGGAGAAGAGCAGGAAAAGACCATTGTGGTCTGCAATTTGAAAGATGTGCACCTTATATCTCTCTCCTTTTCTGTGTACCAGATTCTTGCTGTAAGACTCCAACGGAAAACTTGCTGAATAAACTCAAGTAGTCCTACAATATCAGTAAGCTTTCAGTCAGGCCAAAAGAACAAGGTTATGTGGTTGCCTGTCTGCTCCAAATTTCCTATGTCCACAGTGGCAGGCTGTCAAATCCAGTAGTTCACATAAAATAACTTTCTAGCATAAAATGGAAAAAAAGCAGCAGCAACAAGTGGAAATGATAAAACAGAGAGAAAAAAAAAAAAAAAGGAGAAAAAAAACAACAAAGAAAGAAAGAAAAACATAAAAAAGAAGAAGCCAATGTGTTCTTAAGTTTTTCAAATACACAGGTAGTTAAAGATCAAATAGCTGCAACTGAAAATATCAGGGGTCAGCTCATGCTGTGTATTTCTGGCATAACCCTCCTGTGGTGTTCCACCAGTGTCATCAGCCAACCCAGAGAACCTGAAATACTGCTCTTTTCCAGGCCTGGCAGAACAAATCCGTCTCCTAACTAAGGGATCATTTTGCAAACTCTGGCCACCTAAGTAGCTGTGGGTAGCAGAACTGCTCAAATTGACACCAGCAGGCTGAGCGATAAAGCCTCTGATATAAATGTTCCTTCTTGGGTTGACTACCCCAAATTTTTACTGCTCAAATCTGTTGTTTCCCCTGTGCAGAAAGTCTGCGCAGAACAGGCAGGCAACTGAGCAAAGCAGCCATTGCCTGCCTCTCCTGGGGTGCCAAGCCTTGCTGCCAAAGTCACGCAAATAACTCATTGGTGCAGAACAAAATCGGGTCAAAGAATGCCAGAATTTGGTCTGAATCACAACTTCAGCACAAAGAAGCCTGAGGGCATTTGCAATGTTTCTTCTGTGGCCTGCTCATTTCTGAAGCAGACTACTCAGTGAATTCACAAGTTTTAATGCCGCATCAGAAGAAACATAAAGGTAATGCTGTTATACTACTCCAAGTGCTGAGTGAAGAGTCATAGCAGAAAAACAAACCTCACTGAACTGTTAGATGTCTCATGGCTGATGAGTCAGAAACTCTTTGTTTCCTGCTACACTGTTACCAATTTAGCAGGCTGCAAAACGAGAAAATGGAGCTGTGGATGACAAAGAGGAGATAATTTGTGAAAAATGCCCACAGCTTGTGGGGTAGATGAAAGACAAGATATAGCAATTACAAAATACCAGGAGACACACAATGTGGGCAAAGGGTGTGTCCAGGTTCTTCAAGCATTTGAGAGATTAAAATCCAAGTTACCATTCTTTCCAATAGTTCTCAGTGAGCAGAAGCAGGTGCTTTCTCCAAAGACCACCAGTAGATACATCAGATACATTGCATCCAGCACCAAATGAGAGGCAGACATCTAGGCTCTAGTTATCCTCGGTTCACATCTGCTGTGAATTCCAGAGGGAAAAAGTGTTTTCTGCTAAGAAAGTGTAGAAAACAGTGCTATCTGGGGGATATCAGAACACGGAACAAGAGCATAAGATCAGATGTTACTATAAGGCTCAGGTTCAAGATTACTCACCTTTGTGATTCTTATGTGAGCCAGACTTACTAGCGAAATGAATTTCATGTGTACGTGATCCAACTAAGGCTTCATCATCTACCACAGAATCCCAAAGATAAAGAGTTAAATACAGCTTTGGGCCACGTGTGAACCATCAAAAGTAAGTGAATTTGCATTATGGTTACACTAGATATAGTTTGCTGAACTAAAACAAATGACTTCTGTAAGATTTGTGAATGCTCCTGTGAATTAAGATGTCCTGTATTTCAACTCCTAATGTTGGTCAGCAGAGCAATGCTATATAATAAGCCTACAGAACAAGCTGTGATTGTTTCCTGTCATTCTGCTGTTTCAAACAGACTGCCTTAAAAATGGGAATTGGGAGATGCGAGGTATAATGGGAGCTTAAATTGTATTGGCACAATTTGAAATGTATCTAAACAGTTCAATAGCAACTTAACAAAGATTCATGCTTGAGGAAGACATCTCCCTGGGGTTCTTGACAGCATGGCATCTACATTCTCCTGTATTTCAGGAAGAAATTTTGAACAAGCTCAGGGGGGGAAACAATTCAGAGAAAAGCCATGAGAATTATTATGGGCAATGAAAACCAGATCATAGCAAAAAAACTCTGAGCACACTATCTGTTTCTTTTATAAAAGAACTGATTGACGAGTAACAGAGTTACAGTCTGTATGTACCAGCACTGAGCACACAGCATGAATGAACTTTCAGTATAGTGGACAAAAGTATAACAAGATGCATTGACTGAAAGACAGACCATTCAAACAAGGAATATGGCACTCATTTTTAACAGTGAAAGTAATTGAAACAATTTACCAAGGACTTCAGTGAGTTTTCCATCAATAGAAATACATATAGAATGACTGGAAATCTTTCTAGAAGACACCTAGCTGGAACAGAAGTGAATTCACTGAAGTTCAATGGCATGTCATGTACAGGAGGTCAGACTAGATTATCACAAATGGGCCTTTAAAGCTTTAAAGTCTAAGAATTTATGGGAGATTGAAAAGATATTAACAAATTTTCTTCCGGTTGAATGTCCTTAACAAAGATCAATCTCTCTATCTATCAATGGATTTTCCATACTTTCCATCACTGTCTTAAGTCTTTCCCAAATAAATTAGATTAGTGTAGTGAGATCAATAGTGATTTCATAGCATCTTCTCTTTTTCAGCCTGCCTCTGTTATTGAAAGAACTATCTAGTCTAAATACATGCAATCCTTTATTCCATTTAAGAAACAACCCACCCAATTGTATTTCATTAAACCATCTTAAAATGAAAGTTTTCATGAACATAGTAAAACTGCCAACTAAGAAATGCCAAAACTTGAAAACTTCTTTAAAAAGTAGCTCTGAACATTCTGTCAAGAGCTAAGTATTTCTACAAAATAATTTTGGATAGAGTTTCTAATTTCACATTTTTCTGAGTTGGTCAAGTGCAAAAGTTCTGGTTGGACCATGTGGAAAATATTCATCACATGCTTTAATAGCTCTGCTGATTTTCTTTCATCTTTCAAATACCCCAAACTTGTCGTGTCCTGAAACCAAGTCTGGAAAATGTCAGTCTCAGAAAACATGCTTGTCAAATTAATAGCAACTGGAAAAAGAAGAAAAGAAAAAAAGAAGAGTGGTCATATTAAAAACTGAACTCAGTTTTTAATTATAATGGAATTTTGGTGTTTATTATCAGTTTGCCTGACCTAAGATGCAGACATTAAGAGACATGACAGCAGAAGTTGCCTGGAAGATGTGCTGAAGCAGCCTGTCTTTTGATGCCTGGGCTGTCTTTTCTCCCTGGCTGACTTCATTCACATGCCTCATCATGCCAATTTACTGCAGTCGTTTCCCCTCCCTCCTCAGTAGAGTCGGATGTTGCAACCTATTTATGGTGAGGATATTCCCTTACTGGGTGAACTTTCTGTTACCTGGCAGGAGAAATTCTGTGGGAATGAATGCAGCCTCAGTATCTGTGAAACAGCTAAGGGATTAGAGATGTCTTTTCAAGTCACTGAAGGTTTCTGATAAAGAGCATAGAAGCACTCTGCTGGAAGCATGGAAGAGTACTGATCCTATAAAAGACTATGGGAGATTCTTTGCAAGTAGAAACTGAATATCCATGTTAGATACTGGCTATTATTGCCCCAGTCCCAGTGAAAATTGATGTATGCTGCGGATGCAAATTTCACAGGCTTTATGCAAGTTACTCACACTGCTGCAGTGTGGTTATATGTTACCCAGCACGACAGTGCATAGAGAATTCAGGCTGGGAATATCCATGGTACAGTGAGATCAGCATGGTGCAAGAGAAATTAATCTTGTTCCTTCTTCTGACTACCTCTCTTCTTTCATGTCTATGGTCTTAAGATTTTGTGTCCATTGAAAGACCCTCAGGTAGAAACTGTGGTAGAAATGTATGGAGCCAGGCACACCCTTGTCTTACCACCACATGAAGGAAGCCACTTGGTGGCTTTCCAAGGGCTCCTCATTACAGGAGAGGCTACAGCTCCCTCCGCCTACCATAGCCTTACTCTTGGGGATACATCCACTGCCAGGACACTGAGGTTCTGCTTCCTATTACATTCACTTAGGGCGAACCTAGCTTATTGTCTGAAGTGCATTTCATTGAAAAAACAAAAGAAAAGAAAACAAAACAAAAAGCCCTGTCATGAGTGAAATTGTTGGGGAATGAATGAAATATTGTGGACGTAAAAGAATGTCTTCTTTCCATGGTGACTGGAAGCCAAAACAGCTGTGAATCTCATTTCAGCATCTAGCAGAAAAACTGTCAGCCTGGTTATAGTAAAGATGGTAATATTATGTTGTTTAATCTTATCTGGATATGTCCCCTCCAGTGGTTTCCTGCTGGTAAACCACAGAGAAGAGAGGCAGTTGTAAGTAAACTAGAGGAAGTGAGATTAAATACAGTATGCTTCTTTGGTTAATAGGGGATTCATGTGAAGGATATTGCTAATTAAAACCAATAGTATTTTCCTCCATCTGGGCTTTCAAAACCAGTTTCAGAAGATACAGAGGATGTTTTGTTTCACTGAATTGCTCATAGTTTAGGCAAGCCACTGGGATGAAATATTAGCATTGTGGTAAACTGTGCTTGTGCTTGAAGAACAAGCATCTGAATTAGGTGCTTTACAGATTGTGAGTACATGGTTTTACCCACATAATGTCCAAATGAAAAGGCAGCTTGGGGTTAGAAGAGCAAAATCCACCCTCAGCCTACTCTGAGGTGCAGGAAACTGCCAAACAGTTGTGGTTACTGGAATAAGAGCTCGTGTCCCCAGGCTATGCCTCTGTGGCTCCAGGGCTGCTGGATCTAGAGAAGCATGAAGTCTGGGGATTTGCCCGCAGTGCTGACCTTCCCACCAGCCTGTGGATGGCATGGTGATTCACAGGGAGAGTGTGAAGCCAACGGCTGCCTCCCTGCTACTGCTTACAGCTTTCCTTCGGTGTGTGACTAGAGGGTGTTGAGGTTGCTCCAAAGACCTAGCCAGAATTCTTTTGTAGAGCACCTCACCTCATTAACTGCATCGAGAAATACCGAGCAACGTCAGCAAAAAGATTTGTGAATGAGATGACATCTTTATGCATTGGTGAGATCTTGTGCTCAGCACTTACTTTAGCTGGATTCAAGGCTTGTGCCCAAGGCTGAGAAAACAAACCTAAAGTTTCTTCAGCTTGCCTATTCTTGAGTGCCTTGTGTCAGCAAAACGTGCCTTATCATGTGGCTACTGGATGTCTTCTCCACCTCCTGCACCACTTCCAAGGATCCCACTCTGCACCACTTACCCAACAACAAATGGAAAAATCCACTTTTGTTGTTAGAGTTGTCTTTATGTCACTGGAAACAAACAGTCTGTAGGAGATGTCAAAACAATTCCTGTGTATTAATATTATCTGAATACTGGCTGCAAATGTGGCTGGGTACTTTGAAATTACATATGAACAGGAGAAGTGAAGAAAAGATACTACAGGCAAAAGTCGGCACCATTCTTGGTTAGAGCTGTCCAAGCTGTGGCCTGTGAAGACTTCTGTCTGGTTTCTGCTTGTTTGTTATCTGGCCCAAGCTGAATGTTATAATGTGTTCTGGGTCCGTATCGTCAAAGGCTGGACTGTCCTGCTGTTAAGTAACTTATCCCAAGACTCTGGCAAGTGAGTGTCCCTCACGAGACTATTCAAGTAAAATATATGCATCCTGGAAGAATTAGAAGCTGAAGGGGAAACCAGTCTCCTCCATTCTCCCCACTCTTTTCAATTTATTAATTTTTAGTTTGTGCAGAAGATTCCCCTTACCCTATTTGCTCTTGTGCTCTTGAGGCTTGAACAGCCCTTTATTATTGCAAGAAGCTCCTGTTTACCTCTTTTCACCTGTGTTCTGGTTTCTGGCCCTTGTTCTTCTCTTGTTGACTCCCTGAGGGTACACAGATGGTAGCCTGGAAGCCAAAAGCAATGATACTGGAGGAGTGAGAGAGTGAGAGGGGAAAAAAAAAAAGTGAGAGAGGAAAAACAAGTAAGAAAGAAAAAAAAAAGCAGGGATCACAGCAAGCCTTCAGACTCTCCTCACAGCAAAACCCTAATACATATCAGTGTGCTGGATCTTGTCAAGATGCAGGTAATGTATAATTCAGGGAATGCAACATAAACAACATTTAGCTTGTTGGCTGTCAATGTTTAGACCTGTTAAGTAAGGTATCACAGTTCCGTCACGAAGTACATTCTGTCAGCTGAGAAGTAATTCTTTATTCACAGGCAGTGCCATAGTTTAGTCTGTTTTTTAATGGTGGACGTCAGCCTCAGAAGCACCGCGCAGCTGAGGCAGAATGTCTGAGCATTTCATGTGTCCAAACGAAGCTCTCTTACACAGACTGTGGGCACAGCATGCAGAGGAGAGAAGTCACCCTACGCGCAGGAAGGAGTTAATCTCACCACTGCAGTCTGCTAGGGTTTGACTAGCATGTTTTTCAGAGGATAAAGAAATGCCATGCTTCACAGATAACTTCAGACAGGCTTTTTTAAGCGTAAGCGTTCTTTGGGATAGTAGGTGAAACACTGAAATATTCTTGGAGAAAGCTGATTTGCATCCACAGTGCTTTATAAAACGAGCCTTTTGACAGAAAACCCAGTAAGTAAACGCAAATGTTGTTCTTAGCCTAGAAAATATTACATCTCCTTTACCTATTAGTATGGTACGCTGCCAGCTTGCGCGCGAAACGTCGCCAAGCTTCTCAAAGGACAATTTAACTTGGCTGCCGGTACCGGCAGCAGCAAATCGGCCGCAGCAGAGGCAGGTGACTCACTCCACCCGCCAGTTCGGCGTGCGCGGAGCGAGAGCGCACCCCCTGCGCGGAGCAATGGCCAGAGGACACCTAGCGGCGGGCGCGGCGGGGACCCCGCGCCGGGACGGCCGCTGCACCGCGGCCGCCGCCTCCCCGCCGCCGCCCGGCACTGACGCCGTGCCGAGCCGGGCCGTGCCGCGGGGTGCTCAGCACAGCTGGGAGAGCTCAGCAGTGCGGTCTGGAGGGGTTTGCGGGAAACAGGCGGCTGGGCAAGTCCTGCTGGGGCGTCCAGCGTCCATCAAGGGCGTTTTGCATAGCTCGGTGTCATCGCACGCTGGTCAGGTGAGGGATGGGAATGACAGGGTGCAGAGAGGCCCTTCCAAACCTGAGCGGAAAGACGAAAATACATAGCACGTTGTAGAGGGAGTGAGGGTTAGCTGAGCAGGTCGAAAAAGAGAAGAGAAATCAGGAAGGACTGGGGAGGACTCTTGCTAAAGAAGATCCCGAGAGAGTCTGGAGAACATCTGTTCTGATCATGCAGTTTTCCTTCCGAGCAAAAGATGTGCTGTACACAAGTGACAGCAAGGAGAGAAAATTCTGCAATTGCTGCAAAGAGTCTGAACTCCAGAAAGGCAGCTTGTCCTGGGAGTGGAAGAGACTCATTGAAATAAGCAGCCGGACCACTCCAGTAATGAGAACTTGGCCAGCACAGAAATCAGAGACAAGTGCTGCCTGCTGTACACACTGCACTCTTACACCTCTCCTGATTCCCTGGCTTTCCATTGACATTTTCTGGGCTAGTTTTTAAAAGAATGAACCTTCCAGGAAGGGTACTGTCTCCAACATGGTTAAAGTGGAAAAATACACTGTTCCTTTCACTTGCAGTGTGGTTCATTTTTTTCTGTTTGCTTGGGTTTTTTTTTTTTGTTTGGTTTGCTTTTTTGTTTGTTTGTTTGGTTTGGTTTTGTTTTTGTTTATTTGTGGCTGGTTTTTTTAAATTTTTTTCCCGAGGCTCTTTGTCAAGACAATATTATTCCTGTGGTTGTACAGAGACAGTCTGCTGCCTAACTGGACTAGTGATCTTGGGTAGATGATAACATTCAAAAATACCATTTCAACCAAAACAGTAACCCTCAAGAAGGTATCCAGACACCAACTAATGAATGCAATGTTTGCCAGTACTTTTAAGAGTAAACGTTGACACCTTCAATTTGTTTTAATAAGCTCACCTGAACCTATGCTTAAATTTATGACTGTGGACTGTATTTCTTGAATTAAAGTGTATTTAAAGGAGCTGTTCAACACAATAACCTAAAATTTGGCCTCCGCTAGGTCTTTTGGATCTTTGGCATACACGTGGCAGCTCCTCTCCACTAAAGCCTTCTGCTCTGTTTCCAGCAAAGGGTAGGCAGAGAGGAGAAGTTTACAAGGCAGTGAAATACTTATAAATGTCAACATGCAGCCGGCTCACCAAAGCTGAGCAAACTGGTATGACCAGAAAGTTACATACCCATGAGAGGTGGGCGCGGGCGGAGGGGAAAGCAAGTGAGAGAGGACTGGAAAAACATAAAAGAATCCTGGGTTATTTCTGTAGGGTTCTGTAGGAGTAGACTTTATTCCAATGATGTTGCAGGCTTCGTAATTTGGGGTAGCAGATGGGAGCAGCCACATCAGTCCTGATAACATCTAGTATTTCGCAACCTCTATGTAGAAGTGGGCCCTATGATTGCAGATATGGCCCCTTGCAGAACTGGCCCGCAGAGTAGAAATAGGGAAATTCAAATTTCAAAACCAGACTTTGGTTTGCTTACCAGATCGTGTGGAGGAGGTGGAGGAAATGTGGATAGCTAAGCGTGGCTTATTTGGCAGGCAAACTAAACACGTTCAGGGCTGTACAACACAGAGGGAAAGCACTGCTGCTCCTGACCATGTGCAATTTAAGAGCCATGCACAGGAAGCAAAGCACACGGGGCGATTCCGAGGACTCCACTGCCCTGTGTTTCTTGCTTATACCCTCCAGTTTACAGCTATAGGTAAGAAAAGGCGCTGCGGGATGCGAACAAAGCTGAAGGCGTGGCAGGGGTCGCTCCCCACTGCAAGCCCGGAGGGTCCCAGGCGGGCTTTCGCTGAGGCGATGCAGAGCCCAGTAAGGTGGCACAGAGGGCCGGGCACTCCGCTGCTCGCCGCCCCCGGGGCTTCCGAGGGGAGGGAGCCGGGGGGTGCAGGAGCTCGAGCTGCCAGGCTGTTTGTAGTAACTGTCGTGGGGCAGGGGCGGGCGGCCGGGCGGGGGACCCCGGGATGAGGGGCCGAGCCGGGCCGGGCCGGGCCGGACCGGACCGGGAGGCGTTGTCCAGGGTCTTGAAAGCGGAGTCGATGGCCCGTGAGGGGCAGGGGCAGTGCCGGCGCACTGCGCCCGCACCGCTCTGCCTCGGCGCTCCACTGGGGCTTGGCTGGGCACGGCAGCGGCTGGGGACCCCGATCCGTCTGCCGGACCGGGGCGGCAGCCTGCGCTCACGGGCTCGTTGCCGGGCAGGGAAGGGCCCCCGTGCTCTCCCTTCCCTCCGTCCCTCCACCCCACCTGTTGCTCGCTTCCGTTCACAGGCTCGCAGCCTGTCCCTGGGGCGCCCCGGGGATCCCCTCCCGCGACCCCCGCCGCGGTGGGTGAAGGGGAGGGGGAGAGGGAGGTGGCAGGCACGCCGCGGGGCGGGGCCTGGTGTTTTGGTTGCGCGACAGCGTGAGTGGCCAATACGGAGTTCGCGTCCCCCCCGGGGCCGAGCCGGCGAAGCCAATGGGAGGCGGGGCCGGCAGGAGGGGTGGGGCTTGCGGGAGTGCGAGGGAAGGCGAGAGCGCGTGTGAGTGTGTGTGTGTGTGTGCGCGCGCGCCGGGGCTGCTCCCGCCCCTCCCGCCGCCTCTCCTCCCTGTCCGGCGGCTGAGGAGCACTCGAGACCCAGCGCCGGGCAGAGCGCGAGGGACCGGGAGAGCGCGAGGAGGAAGGCGGCGGGGAGGGGTGGGGGGGGGGGACGAGAGGAGGAGCGTGAGGGAGCGGCGCGCGCGCGCCAGCCCCCGACGGACCCTCCCCGATTCCGTTACCGGCTCCGGCGCCCCACGGGCGACGTGTCCCGCGGGAGGGAGGGAGGAGGAGCGCGCGCCGCTGGCGGGGAGCGGAGCCGAGCCGAGCCTGGGTGCGCCGGAGGCGGGGGGGCATGGGGGTCCCGCGGCGGGAGCAGCCGGAGAGCGGGCAGCAGCGGCGGCAGCAGCGGCAGCAGCAGGTAAGGAGTGGCGCCTGCCACCGCGTCCGTGCCCCGCGGCGGGGTAGGAGGACGTGGGGACGCGATGGGCGGGCGGGGTGCCCAGGGGGAGCGCGGACGTTACGAGCACTTTCCCTCTTGGGGAGAGCTCGGGAGCAGTTTGCGGACGCGAGTGCCGTGAGGAGAGACCCATCTCCTCTCCCTTCAGGTGCCGGTGGGAGGGAGACTCGGCTTCTCCGGGCCCCGCGGGAGGCCGGAGGGCTGG
>WTSP01027880.1:52952-68581 GCA_025331215.1 Actenoides lindsayi | reverse complement strand
AGAAAGGCAGGATTCTCACCGAATATTGTGAGAACCTGAGAAAATCCCTCTGCTAGCAGCTTTTCAGCATCCACACCATAGGCTTACAGCCAAATCATATGAAGGCTGGGCTACCGATCAGGTAGAGTTCTTAGTATCTGATGACTGTGGTGCTTGAGTTATAAATATACCAATAGATGAATGTGCCTTTTTGGTGTGTAGGCAAAACAGCATTTCATATGAGGTGAAAGATCTTGGGAAGAAAAAAAAGAAATCTCTGTAATGTAAATAATATTGTACATACATTTAATGAGCATGAAAGGGATGAAAATATACGTGCTCTGCAAAACAAATGTTCTGCATTAGAAGAGAGAAGGCATCAATGCTTATGAATCAAGGCCAAATGTACATGGTATGAGGATTATGGCATTAAGCTTCCATATTCTTTCACAAATGTCTGGCCTTGTTATAATTTTTTCTTTGGAAAAATTTTTAGCACTGGGAAGAATAGCAGGAAATTGTATCACATTTGCAGTACAGGATTGACCTCCAAGAGTACAGACCCCTGTCCCTGGTACCACTAAATAATTTTTTCTTGTACTTTTTTATCTCTTCCTTTCCCAAATTTCTAACTAGGTAACCTGGTAATAGGAAACAAATACACATTGGTAAACCAGCTGGTCCCTTCTCTGAAGACTTGATATCTCAGTAAAGCAATGCAGACAAAGGCAAAACAGGTGAAAGTGCCAGCTCAAAGTCACTCAGGAGGCAGAAGGGGGTGGATTTTGAATCACAGAGCAGATTTATTTATTTATTTTCTATTTTAAAAAACCAAACAACTGTATCTAAATGCAATGATAACTTGAATTCTTGTTTTTGTGTGTGTGTGTGTAAGCATTGTATTTACCATTGATTATCTCTCTTTCTTTTACTCTCACTTATTTTAACTTCTGGTAATCCTTCCTACAAATTCCAGTCCCAATGACAGTAATTCATAAAGCCATTTGGATTACATGGGCTGTGAAAGACTTTAATGAAATGATGAATGCAATTTTCATTTCACTCTGGTCTCATTTATTTCTTACAAGAAAAGGTTAGGAGAAATTTTGTAGCATTTTGCATCATAAATCATAATTTGTTTATTTTATTTTTATTTCAAGGCTATGGATTGTGGTGAACTTGACATAATCCACCAGGCTCTCTCTGGAGAAAATCACAAAACCAGAAATGGTGTAGCATTCTACTAAGTCATTACTTACACATTGTTCTAATATCAAAACTACTTTTGACAACTATGGCTTCAACCTTTCCATCCTCTATCCAGGTTAACTAGGCTGAACAAGAGAAGAGGATGAATTTTTTTATTCCTTAGCCATGCAATAAAAACCCTATGGGACAAACTATTTTCAATATAGCTGGGGAAGGACATGGTAGACATCACTTCACAAAAATTTACCATTCTATTCTTGTGATGAAACATCTGAAGGGATGAATCAACCATACAATTTCTGTTAATTTTGAAACCCTGACATAATCCAGCCACATACCCACACTCCAATCCAAGCCTAATCTAGATACAAACAGCCCTTGTTCAGTGTATCCCTCATTAAAAGGATATGTAAAGCTTGAGTCTGATTTCTTCCAGTGCTGTATTGATTACAACACAATCAGAGCAAAGGGCAATGGTAAGTGTGCCGGATGTTTTGAGAGAAATCCCTGAAATAACCTGAAAGCGATTAAAAGTGGTATGTAAAGCAGATTCAAGTTTGTGGAAAAAATCCCCACAACCAAATCCTAAAAAAAACCTAAACAACCCCCCTACCTCCCCCTGGGATTTAAGAAAAAAAGAAACAAACAAAACAAAACCAAAGCAATTCCAGATAAATCTTAGGTAGTAGGTAGAATGGATACTGTCGTTCCATTCTTGCTCATAGGTGTAGAAAGACTGGACCAAGCATTCCTGGACAGTACGTGACATTCCAGAGAGTATTGAATTTGGGAATAGGTAAAATGATTCCTTGGGTTCTTGGCTTTTTAAGATGAAAGATATAAGATCTGTCTGGGACTGTACCTCCATATATAACTATGTACTAGCAAAACAATCAAAATTCCTGTTAAAACAAAGAAAAGAGAAAGAACAATGGAACTTTCCGAGAATTTTCAAAGGAAAAAAGCAGGTGACTTGAATTAGATAATTATCATTTGCTCCTATTGCTGAAGAATGAACCAGAGGAGGAAAAAAGCACAGGAGAAGGTTAATCGGAAGAAAAAAAAATTGCCCCAAGTATGGTCCCGATGAACAATTTTGTCCCTGTACAGGAATTAAAACAATAGTTTTCTATTCAGTTTATTCAGTCTGTCTTGTCACTCCAGAAAAGGGAAATAAATCAGGCTGTTGCCTGACCTTTAAAAAACACTGGTTACTAGTGAATCATCCTGCCACTGACATAATTTGATTGTCTCCTCAAGCCTCTTTCTATTCATCCAGCATCAGGCAATAACAAAGCTGTGAGACTTGTGTTTTTATGAAGCAGTCTTTTCCCCTTGCTCCTTAAGGTAAATAAAGTATAGCAACTGGAAGCAACTGAGAGAGAAATTGATCATCATCCACTGTACCTGTAGACAGAATATCAGTAACAAGAATGAGAGCTGCATGAACCTCTATCTGAAAGTGCAGCATGGCATCAAAACATTACCTTTTAAAATATTGAAACCTTTTGCTTCTTTCTCTTCAAAGTTATTTTTAATGTGTTGTTCTGGCTTCCACAAAGTGTCCAACCACTAGAAGAAAATCTCTGTGTATATGTAGCTTGAGCTGACTCATGAAGGTCTGGAAATGTCAGAGAAAGACAACTTCAGGAATATTTCCAGAGAGATTCAAGAAAAGAATGGCAGCACCCTGCTCATGTGTCTTTATCCAATCTCAACACTGAAGCCTCTGCTGGATTAGAATCGATATATGAAAAGCTTTTCCCATTCAAATATGACAACAATGTAAAAAAGAGATTCATAGTTATTTGTGAACATTACAAGATTCATAGTTAGACTGTGGATATTATGCTGGCATCAAAAACTAAGAATCTACTAAATTTTTTTTGCACCATTTTGTGCCATAAACCACTGAAAGAGCAAACTGTGACAAAACATAAGCTGGATTCTGCACTTATCCTATTTTCCACCTGTGCTTTAAGCATTTTTTAGGACAAAGTAGATGATGTAGAGAAGGAAGTAAAAGTGACCTAAACTTTATTGTCTTCTCTGGAGTCAGAAAAGGAAAAATATTTGCATTGGACCTTCAATGTAGTTCTTAGAAGATATGATGGGGTTATGCAGTTTGTTTAGGCCTTACATACCTGATGTGTAGAAAACCATTATCTGTCCTCTGAGTCTGGAGACTCTTTTGATACTTTACTTACTGTATATAGAGTGGAAATGAAAATAGGAACATAGGACAAGTAAAGACCAAGAAAATGCGAAGTATAGAAGAACGTCAAATGAATGCCTCTTTCTTCTCATTGACCTTTGAGGCCGAACTTAGTGAGAATTGTTTTATCTAAGTTGTCCATTTAGGTCACTTAGGTCACTGACTCCATGCTGTCAGAAGTAGTAGATTCTTATAACTAACAAACAGCAGTAATTTTTCTGTTTCCCAATAATTTCACTAAATTTTACTAACTTTTTTTGCTGTTGTTATCGCTGCTACTTCAATCTTTAGGAACCCACTTCTCATTTGTAGATTAAATTTACACATAGACAGGTTATATCTATTTGTTCTCATACCAATGTCTTATTTCAGCTTAAAATGCCTCTTCTTTTTCCCTCATCTTTATTCCCTTGTCGTATTTATAAAGAAAGCAATATTCACTTTCCATTTTTAGTTTTCTAGGCTCAGTAAGGCAAGTTTCCTTCTAGTGTCTCTTTAGTAATACATTCATCATTCCACTGTTCATAGAGTAGCTCCTTTTTGCACCTGTTTTAGGTTGATTTAATCTTTCTTGACATGGCTTTCCAGAATTGTCAGTGTTGTAGAACATTATTACTGGCATGATTGGAAAGTTTCCCACATCCAGCATATATTAATTGAGGGAAATTAATATCAACACTGTTAAATAGCTCTCTTCCTTCACCGATGTTTATCCTTCTGTTTTATTCCTAAGTAACAATCATCCGACTCCTCAGCTTGTGTTTTGCTAGGCTGAACAACCTACATTGTTTTACTGTTCTTTCACAACTGGATATCCATTTTCTTAATCATTTTGCTAGTCTTCCTTTGCTCTCATCTGAATTAATCTTTCCTGCAGGTGGTAAAAATCAATCACAGTATTCCAAACAACACCTCCCCACTTTGCTATTAACAATCCAATACATCTCCTGGTGTATCCAAAGAGAACATTTGACTTTTTAATGATGTTATCCTACCAGTGGCTCACAGTTCTAGTAGAACTGACAGATATAATCAGATAGTTTTTCTTATCTTTCTTCTCTGGCCAGTGAGATCCCAGGGCACTGCAGAAATTCTTGTCATTTGTCTACGGGTGCATGATGTTAAACTGAGACAGTAGATCATTTTGTCCCTTTCCTATTACCCTGAATCTTCTGACATCTAATTCTTCATATGTAATATTCCAAAACAGATTTCTGTAGATGCTGTCTGTTGTGTTTGTGTTACCAGTTCCTCGTTTTCTGTTCAAGGATCAGGATCATTCACAAAAACAATGTATCAGTTTGCTCCTAAGACTAATTTTTGAGAAAAATTCTCGGGTGATTGTTTTACAGCCCAACAATTCTTGTTCTAACAGTACCCTTTTTTTCAGTTTGACTTCAGCCACCTTCTTAACTATTTCATGTTTTTGCTAATCTACATCTTCATGTACTGAACTAGTAATTCCTCACACATCTTGGTAACTAAAATTGCTGATGTAATTCTGGCTAGATAAACTCAGATGTGTTTTCTTGGATAATAAAAAAAAATAAAAAAAAAAGAAAAAAAAAAGAAAAATCACAGAAAGAAATTAGATTATCCTGGCAGTATCTACATTTAATAAGCCCTTGTGATACACTATTCCTCAGTCTCTACAACGATTCTTTCTTTCTGAATCACTAATGTACTTCCTAGGTCTGACCTATTTTTTCTTTCTTCTTAGTACACTTCTCTTCAATGCCAAAGAAATACATTGCATTTTCTTCTTTCCAGTTTTGTGCTCTTGCCAACTTGAAGTGCAGATTTTAAATCTTTCTTTCCTGAATGAAGATCTCATTTGTCAGTTCTTTCTGAGTTCTGGACTGGTGATGATCTACTCCTTTTCACTTGAGAACATTCAACTGTTTGAGTTTAGTTTCCTCTCATGTTCAGTTTTTAATTCCAAACTCTCATTCCTATTAACTTTCTTCTCTTTGTCTTCATGCACATAATTGGTCATATTTAGAAGTATTTATTCAATGCCCTCCTCCCTCTGGTATTTTTTACACAAATTGGGAGACTCCTGAGCATTCAGCCATCCTTTTTTTCATTTGGCCAATTTTCTCCATTTATACTCTGATGGCAATTTTTGACAATGTACTTTTCATTAGAGCACACAGACTACTGAACTCAACAAGATATTTAAACATGCACCAAATCCTATTTGAAGTATCTTGAGGGAAGTTTGCCTTTTGAAATGTTCCTCTCTGTCTAGATTTCCCTTCTTTTCTATTCTTTACAAGAATAGAACATGTCTCTTGTCACCCAAGCTCAATCCTGGGAGTGGTAACTCAAAAGTCTTAGGCCCCAGCAAAAACTAATCCCAGGAAATCAATGTTAATGGCAGTTTTCCCAGCTTCATAAAAAGACTTACTGTGATATGCAAATAATAGAAGTTCTGATTCACTGCCATGGCAAGAAAATCAATTAATAAAAGTATCTGGTTCTGGTTTATTAAAACATTTTATTGTTGTTGTTGTCATTTATTCCAGTAGTGTTCAATGCCAGCTGAGAAATGGGTCATTTTGTGTTTCAGACTGTAAAGCATACAATGAATGACAATGTCTGTCCTCAACAGGCTAATCCTGTGCCATAGTGAGGTACCTCCAGTGACTTCAGCAGGACTTGAAAATTTCTCCATGCCTTCTGGGGACCAAATGACAAATATAGCCAACGACCTGTGGGCTCAGCAAGTACTTTTCCATGCAGGGGCTTTCTGAAGGAGGAAGTCTGTAGAACAGAGGAAAGTCAGGTATATGTATGTATGTGAGAGAAAAAGATAAACTTTCTGTAGCTTTAATGTAATGTAACAGTTTCATTTCCCTACAGGCTTCTTTTAATCTCACTGTAGTTTCCTGTATCTGCTCACGGTAACCTGATCAAACCAATGGGAGCTCTGCAGAGTTCTGAGCAGCACATGGGGCACAAAGGCCTCCAGTTTCATCAACATGTCCCTTTCCACAGACAACATAGGAATGATGTAGGAAATAGCTTTAGTTGTCAAGAATTAAACCACTGTCTTATCTATGTTCTTATACTCTTTCTATCCTTGAATTTCTGAGTAGGGTGGACATTTAATTATAAAGAAGAAAATAGTCCAAATGACCTATGAGCCTTTGCAATTTCCTCATCTGTGTTGATGACTTCCAGGGGATGGAATAATTTATTAGATTCTCCAGCATTGGTGAAATATTATGCCATTTTTGTCAGCGTTGCATATAGTTATTTGAGAATGATTTCCAAAGATAGGGATAAAAAATTACTTGTGCAGTGGCCACTGGACACATGTAAATGAAACTAATTATAAATTGCGTTGCTCCTTATGGACCAAGTAACATCCTCTGTGGCTCCACTGGCCCTCTATGCTCATTTGTTGAAAATCTATTAATGAGAACATATTTTAATTTGTAAATCATTATCTCCACAGCTCATCTAGCTTATCTAGAAAGAAGAGAGGTAATCAAACCAGCTCTGTATAATCTAAGACATTGTAAATCAGTAAATCTGCTTACTAGCTTTGGCCTTATTTTAGAAAAAGAAAATGTATCTGCAAGGCATTCTGTCACTCCACTGCCCATATCTCTTTTACTACAAATGGCAAACAGAGTCTCCTATCACATCACAACACAATACCTAGATGTCAGTGTTTAGCTAATATGTCCCTACTCAAGCAATTCTTTACTGTTTTGTTCTCTCAGTCCTTCCAAAAACCTTAATTTATGAAGCAAGATTTACCTGCTTTAGCACAGATGCATCTTCAGAGATGGGGAAGAAGCCTGGTACAAGAAAGCAGCTGATAGCTGATTTTTTAAACCATTGACCCCTACTAGGTAGTGCTGCCACTTCTACCACTAACACAGTAAATCTGTCTGACAGGTGAAACCATGCAACAAAAGACAGATTGTGACTGGGCTTGCAAACATATTTATGTAAGTCTGGTTGTGGCAGTCCCCAGCAGAGAGACCATGATGTGGATTATAAATCATAGAATGGTTTGGGTTGGAAGGAACCTTAAAGATCATCTAATTCCAACCTCCCTGCCATGGGCAATGACACTTCCCACTAGATCAGGTTGCTCAAAGCCCTGTCCAACCAGGTCTTGAACACTTCCATTGATGGAACATTCACAACTTCCCTGGGCAACCTATTCCAGGGTGTCACCACTCTCAGAGTGAAGAACCTAATTTCTAATCTAAATCTACCCTCTTCCAGTTTGAAGCTATTACCTCTTGCTCTATCACTACATGCCCTTGTAAAAAGTCCCTCTCTAGCTTTCTTGTAGAACCCTTCAGATACTGGATAGCTGCAACAAGGTTTCCCCACAGACTTCCCTTCTCCAAGCTGAACAACCCCAACTCTCTCAGCCTTTCTTCATAGGAGAGGTGTTCCAGCTCTCTGATCATTTCTGTGGCCCTCCTCTGGACCTGCTCAGACAGGTTCATGTCCCCTGTGCTAAAAACTAAGGCCACAGTGCTCCAGGTGAGGTCTTGCCAGAGCGGAGTAGAAGGGCAGAATCACCTCCCTTGACCTACTGGCCACGCTTCTTTAGATACAGCCGAGGATACAGTTGGCAACCTGGGCTGCATTTGCACATTGTTGGCTCCTGTTGAGCTTTTCATCAATCAGCACCCCCAAGTCTTTCTCCTCAGGACTGGTCTCTGTCTATACTACTCCCAGCCTATATTTGTGCTTGGGATTGCCCTGATCCAGGTACAGGATCTTGCATTTGACCTTGTTGAACGTCACAAGGTCCACCTTTCAAGCTTATCCAGGTCCCTCTAGATGGCATCCCTTCACTCCAACGTGTTGACCTCACCACACACCTCAGGGTCATATGCAAATTTGATGAGGGTGCAGTCAATCCCACTGTTCATGTCACTAACAAAGATGTTAAACAACATTGGTCCCAGTACTGATCCCTGCAGAACACCACTCATGACTATTCTCCAATTCAACATCAAGCCATTGACAACTCTTTGCAATCATCCAGCCAATTCCTTATCCACTGAGTGGTCCATCCATCAAATCCATGTCTTTCCAATTTAGAGACCAGGATGTTGTGCAGGGTATCTTAGTGTCTACATCTATGTGATCTGTTATCAGCTTTCATTTTAATTTTGAGCCTATGAATTGATCTTCTGAGACAACTCTTCACTTCTTTAATTACAGACATAGGACACCCAGAGCTTTTTAAAATGTATGTGGACTTGTGTTTGTTTCCTTTAGAGGGGCCAGGTACAGCATTTTCAGAAGTCTGGTTTTCAAAAAGGCAGGCTCAGAATCTTATGGAAAATGAGTTCCCTTTATTACTTTTCAAGCCAGATATCCAAAAATGTAGGCATCCAAAATTTCAGGCAACCAAAACCTAATATCCTTTTTAAAGTATTCAGGCATGTAGCTGATGATTATCTCAAGTGAACATCCATCTTGCTTGCTTCTTAAAAGAACATCTAAGGTCAGACATGGAAAAATCTATGTGATAAAAATTTTTCTTCTAATCAGTTACTGAACTGGGATTTGAGTTTGGATGAGGGTCATTGTTGTGCTTTAACCTCTGTCACCAGCTAAACACCACGAAGCTCCTTGCCCACCGCTCCCTCCAATCCCCCTCTGTGGGATGGGAATGAGAATCAGAAGGAAGAAAAAGATGAGATTGTGTGGGTTGAGAGAAGGACAGTTTAATAGAACACCACAAAGAGAGGGGAAAACAACAGTAGTAATGATAGTACTAATGAAATAACATATAAAGCAAGTGATAGCAACTGCAAGACTGTACCGGTACCCAAGATGCACCCGCCCTGCTCTCATCAAACATGGAACCTGAGAACAAGTTGAAAACAGGCATCCCTACCTGGGGCCAGCCCATATCAGTATGATATACTGGTTTGGTTTACCTCCCAGATGCTTGGGCCAGCATGAAGGTAAATTGAATTAATATGCTCGTAACCAGAAGACAAAAATTTTTGTTTGCAGTTTCTGGCCAATCATATACGCTGCCTCTTAGAGCTTTCTAGGATTTCCCTTTCGTAGTGACTGGTGCTTTGCTGCATATCCAAGAAAGCGTTACATGGGAAAACTCTCCAGGCAATGGAAGGTGGAAGATCAGTGCAAAGCCGTCAGGTCCACTGAGCACTGATACATCAATAGACAGGAATTTGTGCTTCTCATTCTCAAAGCTGCATTCTGTAGCGCTCACCTGGAGTGTGCATGGAACACTAAATCTGTGACAAATCAGAGAAACTATAGTGGTTGTTTTCAGTCTTGTTGAAGCTCCATTTTTATTTTATCCAACACATAGTTTCCGAGATGACTGTCCTGTCCTTCACATGGTTGTTGCCTGCAGCCAGGACCATTTAGTTCTAACAAATATCCTATTTTGTGCAAGAAACACCTAAAGCTTATTACCAATCGCTGGCTGCATAAAATTACAGGCTGTCAGTATGTGTTAGATGAATCCATCTGGAGAAGATAAAAGAACCACAAATGAAACTGGGTTTAACATTCCAGATAAATTGTCTTTTAAGGTTTAAAGAAAAAAAAAAAAGACCTAATAAATTGCTCACTCTTTCTCTTCATGCAGACTAGCGAAAAGGGCAAAGAACTATTAGATAATGCACTTAGCTTCCTACCTGTTTCAGAATTATATTTCTCAGAGGCCTTCTCATTTGAGGTAGATCTTCTTTGCCCAAAGGGTGGTACCTCTTCTATTATTTATTGCAGTATTCTGACTCTTGTCTTTTAGCAGGGCAAAGAGGCAGAACAACTGAAAAATAACAACAAACTCGATCTGTCTGGAAGCAAGAGTATTAATGCTCCTGGAGAGAAAATCCTTTTTACAAACTTCAAAGGAAAGTACAAAAAAATAGGAAAAATCCATTTCCTTGGAAAGGAACCTCAGACTTACTCTCATTCATGTCAGTAGGTCTGAATGTAATGATTAATGACTACTAATACCCCTTAATACCTCTTTGGAACCATATACAGAAAATAAAATTGTATTAAATTATATTTATGTACAGTTCAAGAGTCCTGTACTAAGGAAAGAAATGTAAAGGTGCTGTACAGTTATTAATAGTCCAGCTTCTTACGAATTTTCTTATTTACTATGGAGAAGAAGAATGGGACACTTGGAGCAGGACTTTTGAGAATCTGAATTAAATCATCAATTGTATGATGTTCACTATGCAGTCTATCATAGTCATAAGACTATCTAGGTGTCAATGCATCAGCTTTGTTTTATCTAGATGTGGAATCATGTTGCTTGTTTTACTGTTTCCTTCAAATAGAGATGGGGGAATCACTTTCTGACTCATAGAGTTTTGGAGATGGAGCAATTATAAGGTGTAAAAATGTAAATTTAATTCTTGAAAGCAGAAGTAATTTTTCCATTTTTTAATCCTTTTATTCCCTCCCACCCACTCACACCTTGCCTGCCTCATCTCTTTTCTACTACATTACCTCCCTTTCTTATGCCACAGGTATACAAAGCCATATTAGGCTCCTAGAAAATACCATCCATAGTATTTATGCAAAATATACAGAACACAGTAAATAAAAGTGGATTAAAACACCCCCCCCCCCCCAAAAAAAAAACAAAACCTAAAAAACCCCATGAAAGGCATACGATTCCTCTGTACTGGATTGTGAAGCTGATATATGAGCAAGCCATTCCCAAGTCATTTTAAGACTGGAGCCTTGGGTCAGCTCTAATGTGGGTAACAAACAACAGATTAAGCATGAGCCTGAGAGAAGGGCATTTGCAGTCCCTCTGGCAGGAGACTAAATTAATTACTAATGAGAAAGCTTTTTAAAAATATGAACATTTTGACTCCACTGCATATGATAAAGGAGCTGTGGAGACCAGAGAAACCTTCACTTCCAAACAAATGCTGTCAAAGGGAACTTTTTTTTTTTTTTTTTTACAATAAAGCAGTACCACCTCAAACTGAGAGGATGTAAGATGACAGAAAGGGGAATATCCATTATCCAGGCAAATGTTTGAAAACAGAAGGAGAAGGAGGAAGAGTGTGTGAATGTGGTGAGAGACATTGTGCATATAGCCTCTCAGGGCTCTGAGAAACGGCCCAGTGAAATGATTAGCACCTAGACAAGTAGTAAAGGGGTTTGAAGTAAACCCCTGATAACATTGCTGACCTCCAGTGTGTGCTCCAGAGTCCCACATACTGGCAACAACTCTACCCAAAGCAATGCTGGCTTTCACTGGGCAAAGCTGGTAAAAGCTTCTTTGAAATTCAGCAAATGAGACCATAATTCAAAAATGGCTCTTTTTTTTTTTGTTTTTCTTCTTTTTGACCAAGTCTGCCCACAGGCAGTTAATTGATCAGAAAGGAAAAGAAAACTGTATTTGTTAAGTAACTGCTGTTGCAGGGGCTGGTGTCACCTCCACTTGGATCACTAGATCCCTACTTACCCCACAGCTGAAGAGGAGTGAATTACCCTCATGGGGAGACATACAGCACTCCTTATTTCCTGGAGAAATTCTTTCCATTTCACATTAGAATTTGTCATAATTCTGCAGCATTGGAGCCATAATACTTTTCCATAATACTTCCTGCTACCAGAGCTGAAGAAAAGGCACAGATGCCAAGCCTTGCTCCGTATTTTATTGAACACCATGGTTATCCCAAGATAACACACCTAGACCCAAGCAATCTGCCCTCAAGAGCAGAGTGGAGAAAACCCTCTGGTACATTTCTAATGAAGATATGGTGCCTAATCTGACAAGGTAATGAAAAATCACAATTTCATTTTTATCTCATCATTTGCTTTAGAAATAAGCCCTTTTCAGCAACCTGAAACATGAACGAAATAGGTTCTATTAATACCAGTTTGATTTATTTACAAGTGGAAACCTGGGATTGGAGGAACCTGTGGGAAACACAAAGCACCAAAAACAGCTGGCCAAGAGCAGTCTGTTGCCAGTAAGCAGTAGGACACAACAGGGCATGCCATATAAACTGTAGTCAGTACACCATTTATTCACTGGATCTCTATATGTACTATTAACAATGCTCCCAGGAAGTCCATCTCTTTTCATCCTGCAGCTGAAGAGCAGGATATATTGCTTTATATTGTAACCTGGGCAAGTAGGACCTACATCAAGTGTCTGTAGTATGGCTCACTCCAAGAAATGTATTCTACGGAGCACAATCCAAATACTGTTTAAAGCACTAAGCATTTAACTGCCTGACTCTTACATTCCCTTCTTGCTTTTAGTAGCTAGCAAGGGCCCACAAACATTGAGGAAGGGCAACAGAATGGAAAACAAATTGAAATTCATAATCACATGGGTATAAATTAAAAAAAAGAGTTCCAAGTCCAGCAATACAGCAGCCCTCCATTACAATCTTACAGATAGTGTTTATACCTCATTAAAAGGACTCTGTATAGATTATAATGGCAAGAGGTCCTGAAACAGAGCTATTCTTCTTTTCATTTCAAGGCTACAACCCTGGACTGTTCAAAAGCTACTGTCAAGGTGATATGGAGGAAAAAAAAAAAAAGATGCACCAGCAGAGAACTTAAGATTTCAAATGCAGTAAAGAATAGAAAGAACTTGTATGACTTCCTAGATAAATAATTTTCTTAATACCATTTTTCCTCTTCATAAAAAAGACAGATTTCTGCTGGTAATCCAACACCAGCCCACTTAGTGGTTAAATTATGCATAGGCTTTCTCTGTTATGCTGACTGACACAAGCATCTTTCACTGCTGGGTGCTGTGGGACAGCAGGTAAGACATTCCTAAAATTAACAGAGGTTCAGATTCATTCCACACTACTGAGAAACATCCATGACATTACTAGTGCCATGCTAGTCTAAACCTGACATATATTTTATCACAATCAAGGTTCTGCTCATTAACTCAGTGAAAAATCTCTGTTCTTATTTATTTGGATTTTGTTTCAGACAAGTTTATAAACCAGAAAACTCTTTGAAGACCCATGAGTTCAATAATGCCATAGAAATAATTATTTACTACTGTGGTGATCTGAAAAACTATGAGTTTTGAGATATTATTAGTATCCATCTCCCTTGTGCTCCAGTCCTTAAGAAACACACATTAATGTAAATTTTAAAAGTTCGTAGAAGAAGTTGTCAAAACAAAAATGGATCACAGTTATAGAATACCCTTTAAGAGAGATGTAGCCATGTTGGAGAGAGACAGAGAAAGCAATAAGAATTGTCAGAGGTCTAGAAATAATAATCTGTAAGGAAAAATTCATAGGAAAGATCATCTAGATAAGGAAATAATGAGAGAAAATATGGAAACAGCCTGCAAATATGCAGGAGGATGCTCCAGACACAAAGGGTATTATCTTTCTTCCTTGTCCATGAGATTAAGATAAGCAGTAAAGGGGCTTAGCAGGCAATAAGGGAGATTCAGGTAAGACATTAAAAAAAGCCTTCTAGTAGTGGAGCTCATGAATTGCCAAAGTGGGTACAGAATCTCCATCATGAGACATTTTTTAAGAACAAGAAAGAAAAACTTGCTTCAGATAATTACAGTTAATGTCACCGGAGCAAGAACATGGGTGATATGTCATCTCAAGATTCCTTCTAACTCTTTGTACTGTGATTCAAAATTCATCCTTTGTTATTTTAACAATAGGATTATTTTCCTTTATTTATTGTGTTTATCAAATAAGAAAATAAAAAGCAGTTTGCCTATTGAAAGATGGATTATTTGTATCATAATTAAGCTACAGTTCCTTTGGATCAAATTTAGAAACAAATTGCTGGTTTGGAAAAATTACTGAATACCATCTCGGTATTCCAACTCAGTTTTATTATGGGGATCAATCTTTTTAAAGATACCATTAAAAACAAGCATATAGTGGATGGAGCAATAAGCTAGAATAATTGTTCAAATAAGATGCCATAGCCAAAACATGATGCCAGAAAGTTCTGAAAATATGATTTACCATTCTGAAATGATTTCTTTTCAAGTGAAGGCTTGCATCAATGTCTCTTTTTATAGATGAAAGTAATACTTATGTACAGACTTTTCCAACATTTAAATCTCAGTGCATGAGAAACATTTTGGGTCTTATCTTGTATGTAAAAGGGAATTTAACCAGACATATGTAGACAAGAGAATCTTTATATATCTACTTTCAATATTCTGTTTCTCATATACTGTAAATGACTTCCTGCTCCATCGACAAAACTTGAGTGCAGGAAGGGTTTTAAAAATATTCCCATAAACTACTGTCTAAGGGCTTCTTGAGCACTGCTTTTTTTTTGTTTTTTCCCCTTATATCATACTTGCTTATACTGGTCATGAACATATGAAATAGCAGTATTCAGATCCCACATGCTCTTGACATTTTTGTGATGAATGCAAGGCACAAGTTGTAAAAGACCTGAGTTAGTATTTATTACTGGGAGACTAATCACTTCTGAACTAGGAAGTTTCAATTTAAATACAAAGAAATAGTTAATAATGGAGTATAAACAGTACTACAACACTAAATGTCATATAAAATGTTATTGAAAAAATGTAATTCATAACACATGCACTGCATACCAAATGGGTCATTCACATTAAATAATGAAAAGCTGAAAATTATAAACATGATAGGAAAAAAAAAAGTACATTATTTCATGAACAGTGTATTAACCCAGACAGCGGGAAAAAAAAAAGTAAAATATAGTTTGGCAATCTTTTTCACAGATTGCATGGTGTCAAACAGATTGTGAACCTGTGTTAGAAATTCAGCTACAGAGCATTGTAGGGATCAAATAGCATTACTATGTTCCCACAAATGGAAGAAAAAAGGGAGGGGAAAAAATGTGGGAAAACTCTTTAAAAAATACAACTGCAAATAACAAGATACCTTAACTGCAATTCGATAAAAGTAATTTTGCAGCTAAGACAAAATAATGACCACATTTCTGAGATTTGTAATACATTGCAGGAGCTAGGCCCAAGGGCACTGCATACTTATTACTGGCAGTGTGCATGCTCTTTCAATACACATAAAATATTATATAAAGCTTGATCTGACATAGTCAGCAGACCATCTGCACATTATGTTGTTACAATGAGTCTAATTTCAAGAACAGCTCAGAGCCAGAAGTAAATAAATAAACTAAGGAAATTAATAAAATAAGGAACTAAGTAGAACAACTAACCTTTTATAGAAAAAAACAAAGGGGGGGGGGG
>WTSP01027880.1:8392-52852 GCA_025331215.1 Actenoides lindsayi | reverse complement strand
GAGCAAAGGAGAGGACAGAAAGGATGAAAAAGAGAAAGAGGGGGGGGGGGGGGGGGGGGAATCCAATGTGGCTGTCAGCAAGACCAGCTGTATTTCTGCAATATCATCTTCATCTCTGAAGATCATCCTACCTGGCAGAACTCCAGAGTTCAAAAATGTTGACATCAGGAAATAAGCAAAGAAGAGAGAAACTAAAATGTCTGTGACCATCAGCAGCTATGGAAAGGGTAACGGAAATGTGATATTTTTCTGCAAAGGACATCTGGCTATGGGTTAGCAACTCCTGCTACTTCTGGGGGGTCGGCTCCTGAGCTTTTTACATGATCATAGAATCATAGGATGGTTTAGTTTGGGAGGGACCTTTAAAGGTCATTTTGTCCAACCTCCCTGCAGCGAGCAGGGACATCTTGAACTAGATCAAGTTGCTCAAAGCCCCATCCAGCCTGACTTTGAATGTTTTTCAAGGATGGGACAACTACCACCTCTCTGTGCAACCTATTCTACCACCATCATTGAAAAACAATTTCCATTTTATATCTAGTCTAAATCTATCCTCTTTTAGTTTAAAAGCATTACCCCTTGTCCTGTCGCAAAAGGCCTTGCTGAAAAGTTTGCCCCTATCTTTCTTAAAGGCTTCAAGACTAGCAGTATTTCATACTGATTTCAGTTTCATATTGAAAGACTGCTAGAAAATCTCTCCAGAGCCTTCTCTTTTCCAGTCTGAGCAACCCCAACTCTCTTAGCCTTTCTCCATGGAAGAGGTGTTCCAGCCCTCTGATCATCTTCGTGGCCCTCTTCTGGACCCAATCCAACAGGTCCATGTCCTCCTTGTGCTGAGAACTTCAGAGCTGGACATAGTAGTCCAGGTGGGGTCTCATGAGAACAGAGTAGAGGGGGAGCATCACCAACCTTGACCTGCTGGCCATGCTTCTTTTGACACAGCCTAGGATACTGTTGAATGCCTGGGCTGTACTCGCTCATTGTTGGCTCATGTTGAGCTTTCCATCCACCAGTACCCCCAAGTCCTTCTCCACAGAGTTGCTCTCAGTCTCATCATCCCCCAGCCTGTATTGATACTGAAGACTGCCCTGATCCAGGTACAGACCCTTGCACTTGGCCTTGTTGAACCTTGTGAGGTTCACAGACACCCACTTCTCAAGTTTGTCTAGGTCCCTCTGGTTTGTATCTTGTTCCTCAGGTGTGTCAGCCTGAGCTTGGTCACTCAGCTCGGTGTCTTTAGCAAAACTGCTGAGGGTACACTTGATCCTGCTGTCTATGTCATTGGCAAAGACACTAAACAGCACCGGTAGCAGTATGAAGCCCTGAGGGACACTACTTGTAACTGATCTCCATCTGGACATCAAGCCATTGACTACTACCCTCTGGATGCAACCATCCAAGCAATTCTTCATCCATCAAACAGTCCACCTATAAATCCATGTCTCTCCAATTTAGAGAAAGATGATGTGGGGGACCATCTCAAAGGCTTTACAGAAGTCTGCGTGGACAGCATCCATAGCTCTTCCCGCATCCACTAATGCAGTCACTCCATCATAGAAGGCCACCAAGCTTGGTCAGGCAGGACTTGACCTTGGTGAAGTCATGTTGGCTGTCTCAAATCACCTCCCTGTCCTTCATGTACCTTAGCATAGTTTCTAGGGGGATCTGTTCCATGATCTTCCTGGCCACAGAGGTAAGGTTGACAGGCTGGTAGTTCCCACGGTCCTTCTTTTTATCTTTTTTTAACATGGGAGCAATGTTTCCATTTTTCCAGTCACCAGGGACTTCAGCAGACTGCTGGGACTTTTCATATTTCACAGAGAGTTGCTTTGCAGCTACTTCAGCCAATTCCCTCAGGACGATGGGATGCATCTCATCAGGTACCACAGCCTTATATAAGTTCATGTTCCTCATGTGGTCAGAAACCTGATCCTCTCTTACAATGGGAGGGACTTTGCTCCCCTGGTCCCCATCTTGTGGTCCATCGACTTGGGAGGGCTGTGAAGAGAGGTTGACGGTGAAGACTGAGGCAAAAATATTGTTGAGTACCTCAGTCTTCTCCTTATCTGTTATTACCAGCTTGCTGGCCTTGCTCATCAGGGGGTATTCTGTCTTTGACTTTCCTTTTCTGGTTTACATACCTGTAAAAGCCCCTATTATTCCTTGCATCCCTTGACAAGTTCAGCTCCAGCTGCATCTTGGCCTTCCTGACCCCAGCCCTACACAACCAGGTAGCATCCCTAAACTCTTCCCAGGATACCTGTCCCTGTTTCCAGTGCCCGTGAATTTCCTTCTTGCACTTTAGTTTGACCAGCAGGTCTCAACTCAGCCATGCTGGTCTCTTCTTTTCCTTGCCTGATTTCTTATGTCCCTGGACCAAAAGCTTTTGTGCTGTATGGAAGGTGTCCTTAAAGATCTGCCCACTCTGTTCTGCTTCCTTGTCCCTGAGTGGAAATTCCCAGGGGGTCCTATTGATTAACTCCTTGAAGAGCTGATGTTTACTTTCCTAAAATTCAGGTCCTGACTTTACTCCTCACCTGACTCATATTTCTCAGGACTGTTAACTCCACCAGTGTAAGATCACTGCAGCCCAGGCTGTCTCCAGTCTTGATGTCACTGATGAGCTCACTTGCAATGGTGACCACCAGGTCCAGTATCACATCCTCTCTGGTAGGGCTGTCTATTACTTGGCTTAAGAAGTTATGCTCCATGCATTCCAGGAGTCTTCTGGGTTGCCTACAGCTTGCCATGCTACTTTTCCAGCGGATGTTGGGGTGGTTGAAGTCCCCCAGCAGTATGAGAGCATGTGAGCAAGATGTTGGAGTAAGCAGACTTTGTCAATAGGCTCCCCTTGATCAGGTGGCCTGTAATAGACACCAACCACAAGGTTTCCTTTGTCACCTCAGTCTCTAATTCTTACCCATATGCTTTTGACCTACTCATGGCTGTTCTTCAAGGGCAGATCTTCATGCTCTATCCATTTCTTGATGCAGAAGGCAATGCCTCCACCCCTCCTTCCTCACCTGTCCCTTCTGAACAGCCTGTAGCCATTGATAGCCACACTCCAATCATGGGATTCATTTCACCATATTTCAGTAATGTCAGCTAGGTCATAGCTTTCTAGCAGCACTGTGGCTTCCAATTCCTCCTGTTTGTTGCCCATGCTGTGTGCATTGGTGTAAAGGCACTTCATCTGGGCTGTCAGCCTCACATGCTTATAGGAACTCCTCTTAATACCTTTGAGGTATTTCACCAGTGTTCTCCCATTGTCTCCTATTAACTCATGAGTCCCTGACTCATCTCCATAAGACTTCAAGTATGTTGCAGTGTCCCCAAGGCCCCAGTGTTACAGGCTGAGAGCTCTCATTATCACCCCATCCCTCTAACCCAGGGCATGTCATCCTACAGCTTGTCACAGGTAAGTCTGATATTGTATTATTCCCTTCCTCCTTTAGCTCTAGTTTTAAGCCCAGTCAATGAGCCCCACAAGCTCCTGAGCAAGGATCCTCTTCCCGCTTTTTTGAGAAAGGTGAACCCCATCTGATGCCAGCAAGCCTTGTGCCATGTAGGCCATTCTATTGTTGAAAAACTCAAAACTGTGATGGTGACACCAGCCACAGATCCATGTATTAACAGACTGCGTCCATTTGTTTCTTCCAATGTCACTGCCTGCAACTGGAAGGAGAGAGAAAAAGCTAGCTTGTGCCCCAGAATCCTTCACCAATCATCCCAAGGCCCTGAAGTATCTTTTGATCCCTCTTGGACTATGAGTTGCAGCTTCATCTCCACCCACGCAGAAGATAAGTAACAGGTAATTGTCCAAGAGCTGTATCAAGCTATGAAGTTTCCTAGTGATGTCCTTAAGCTGGACCCCAGGGAGGCAGCAGACTTCCCTATGAGGGGGTTCTGTCCAGCATATTGGAGCCTCTGTTTCCCTCAGAAGGGAGTTGCCTACATCTGCAACCCTTCTTTTCTTCCTTATGGAGGTGGTTTTGATACGGGGGCTAGGCATTTATACCTTGGAGACATCCCTGGTGTAGATGGACCATCATCCATATCCTCAACTAACTTATCTTCCAGGTCCTAATGACTTCCAGGGCACCAGGCAACTTGACTAAGTCAACTGTAATCAGGCATCCAAAAGTCACGAAGAAATATCCAGACAAAACGTATCCATCAAAGAAAATCCTGCTTCATTGGTGTCGTCTTTTCTAGAGGAACTGAAATATATAGAAATGAAGCGGCTCAGAAGTCTCTGAAGTTAAATTACACTTGTTAGGCATCCATAAGTACCTTCTCCAAAGCTTAATGATGAATTTGCTTCCCCCAGACTGAACAACCTGGTGAGTGTTGCACCTTTTGCCATGTTTCACACATTTAGGTGTTCCACAGGGACTGAGAGCATTTTTGCTGTCTCTGAGAAGTAAGAGAGTTTAAGTTTCATATTTCAGTTGCTTACTGGAGAATTTGAAGCCTTTTAAACCAAAATACAGAATTTACTAAAACTGAAGTTTGAAGTTTTGGAGTTACCATTTAATCATAAAGAACTGCAAGACAAAAATAAATCAGAGACAAAGGGTTGAGCAAAAACATATGAAAGGGATGAATGAAAAAAAGCTCATCCTAAACCACCTGGGCTGGTACTAAGTACTAAGTGTCAGAAAGTGAATGACTGATCCAATGGAGAATTTGCTATTGACCTTAAGTGACAAGAAATCTTGACTTCCCTGCTGTTCAACTTAACCACTTTTTAGGAGAGTACTCTACTGGGAAAAAAAGTATTCAGAGGTTACAAAGAGACATTGATTTCTCTCAATTCATTCAGTGTGACTTAGGAAAGACAAATGGCAAAGGTGTTGAATGGACAAATGTAAGAGGAGCATGTAGACTAGTGCATAGAACTACAATTGCTCCCCACACCAGGATACACATTTCAGGTTTATTACTGGCCAAGATGAAGGATGCAGGTTGAAATTTAGCAATACCCTCCTATTGTTCATGCAGTTTTAGGACTTAGAAAAGAAAGTCACGACAGGCAGAAGAAAATTACCTTAGGCATTTTCAAATTCTAAGACAGTTTTAATGTAGTTTTCAAAGTGCTCTGAAAATCCCCCCTGACACAGCAAACATGAATAGGTAGGATGTTTATAGACAGTGACTGCTGGCTGGGGATAAGGCAAGCAATTGTTCCTCACCTTATATCTTGCCCTCCAAAACCTGTCATCTCACAGTACTAGAAAGCTCCGAGCTCCATTATGCTTAAATTGCTCTATATTACTACATCCTACTGCTGTTTGAGGTGGTTTGTTATAGTTACACTCCTGCCAGGCAGGTATAAGGAAATAAATGATACGTTTTGATACAAGGCTATTTTGCTGAACTAGATGTATTAAAGAACTGGTAATAATTTATTTTTTTCTCTCCTCTAGGCCACTGGTGCAAATCCAGTCCAGTTCAATAGTGACCAGAAGTTATTGCCACCTGACAACAGAGCTGAATCCATGTGGAATTCATTGGCAGTTCTTAGCCCAGCTCCTAATGACCTGGTCATGAAACTACCACCACTTCTGAAACAAATTGGCCCCAATGAATCTCTATGAGCACCAGCGCCCAAGGACAAGTGGGGTTGAATAGTCTTTGCTTTTTATGTTCCAGGGAGAGTCAGGTCATATTTTTCATTTAAATACAAAATTCAACACAAAAATGGATCTTTTTCTAGAAGTGTGAAGCTGAAATATTTTTTATCTTAAAATGTTGTTCTGCTTTGGAATTTTAGTGTAAAAAAAAAAAAATGGGGGGTGGGAGAGGAATTTGCATGTTACAACAAGTGTTTAAGACCACATCTAGGGTGGGATACATTTTATCTAATTTTAGACATTCATAGCGTAGGCATCAACCTCAGAGCTAATCACCCCAGGTTTCCTTTATACTCAATGGAGAGAAATAGGTACATTTAAAGTGTGATTCATGTGACCTATTTTAAATATCTACTTTAAGATGAATAATGATCTTAAAACGACTGTTGCTCTCCACTGACTAAGGTATGAGACTATATCCAGTGGAGATCTAGAAGTGACACCTCCTACTGGTCAGATGAGTTGTCCCCTAGTTGTCTAGTTCATTATTGTGTACTCCTGCTTTTCAGCTTTTTAACAATGAAAACCTTAACTAATAAGATAACTTCACTTGAAATAAGGGAAAGCTGTATGTTGTTTCAGAATTTCCATTTGAAGAATAAACTCCTTTTCCAAACCAATTCAAAATTTGAAGTGGAAAAACCTATTACCTATGTATGAAGGTGGAGATACACCCAGAGACATTTTAGAAGGTAAGAAGGATGAAAAACCATAGGTTCTCTGAATCCTGTGTCTAGCATTTCATCAAATTGCTTCTACTATCAAATACTGAATTCAACAAGGCAGTTCTGTAGGATGGAGAATTCAGACATTTTGCTTTCCACTCAAAGGTGCTATGAAGGAAAGAGGGGGAACAAGATAGCTAGGTTAGCAGACGGAAGAAATGGGGACAGGTGGGACTGGTCATGGGATGTAGAGAGCATAAAGAAATAGATGTTGTAAAGCATTGCTGAAAAGAAGAAAAGGCATTTCTGATGGAGTGGAGAATGTCTGAAAGAAAGGCATATATAAGAAAGGACATAGAAAGTGTAGAAAAAGATAAGGAGCTGTAGAGGCATTAACATTTTGCATAAAGTTAAGAAATCCAAAATGAGAATAAGTATTTTCTCACAGTTCTGATCATTGTCATTGTCAGACACACATCAGACACAGTGGAGAAGTACTGTGGATCCTGCTCTTCTCTATATATTTAGTGTACCCCCATTCAGTTCCGGAGTTATTCAAAGCCCTTCTTGCTAATCTTACACTGTCATGGGTCCAAACAGCTTTTTTGCAGACCTTTGGTTGAACTGAACTCCGTCCACGTTCAGCCACACAGCTGGGCATATAGATCATTTTGTTCAGCAGAGCCAAGTATATTGATAAAAAACAAATTTACATTGATTGCCTCTGAGCCTAACATACAGACTTTCTCTACCTCTCTGCTAACAAATCTGTGAAGGAGATTTTTCGATTTGCCAATAATCTCACCAACAAATTAGCTTGATTTTAACTCCATTACTTGAGCTAATCTCTCTTGGATTTCCTGGCATTTACACAGGAAATGGTTCATTCATTATAGATGGTGTGTACACTTAGCTTTTGTAATTCAAGGAATGTGTTAGGTGGTTTGCGGTGACATTTTTCTTAATAATGTGGGCAGCATTGGAATGTGTTTCTCCAACTACCATTCTCTTGGTGAGTGCACATTATTTAGATTGAGAGCAAGAAACTCTCTTAGGTGGTTTGCAGGAGCAAGAGAAAGTATCTGTTGGAAAGGTTAGGAAAAAATTGAGCTATGTCTTTGCCCAGAAAGGAATCCCAGACTGATAATGGGGTTTCATGCAATTACCTTTTAGCAATCTTCAGTTGCCTTCCTCCCATTAACCCTTTAAGCTAGAAGGAAAAATTAAAATATAGGAAGCTATGCAATGGTTTGAAGTCAGGCCAGGAGCAGGCAGAATCACTGATTCATATTGATTCACCCTACAGCTTCATGCTAATGCGTATCCTCTCTGCTTCGGTGGAATAGTTCTTCCAGGCTATGGCAAATTAACCACACTCTGATCCTGCAGTCAACACCAGATACTGCTACCCTCACCTTATTATTATGCAAATGTACTCTAAAAGGTAGCCTGCACCCAGAGTCCTAACATCTCATTGCTTTACAAATGGACTAAGCTACTTTTTCTTACACAAACAGTTCAGTGAGTGGCAAAGCAAGTGGGCTCTAGACATCCCAGGCAACCTCCTACCTCCATGATGTTTTCTTCACTGAGATCCAAAGATACTATGTGGATATGCAATATTTTGGTCATGAGACATTCTGGCATTTTTAGTTCTTTCAGTCCTTCCATTGTCCTGCAAATACACATCTCCCAAATTCTCAAGAGAGCGATATTAATATTAAAGTACAACAGCCAGAATTTTTGATGTTGCAGCTGATATGACTTGGCAATGACTTCCTTTACAGAAAGAGAGGGTACTAGCAAGATCTGTTCTCTTCTGTCATTCCCACATCAGAGTTTTTCAGCTCTTTACTGTCCATTCAGGAACTGAACTTCACACTGCACAGAAGGAATAATGAACATGTGAAAGTTCACCTGGGAAAGATGCATGCCTTACTCCAATAATGAAATAAAAGCATATCAGAACATTGAACTTAAAGTTGTGTTGCACAATGTGACAACAGGAAAGCCCTGGAACATGAATCTATAAACTATTTGTAAAGTACAATTTGTTCTCTTCAACTGGAAAAAATGTTTAAAAAAATAGCTTGAGAAGAATGGTAGTAGCACAGAGGACTAAGCAAAGATAGCATAATTATATAAGAAAGTTTTACCAATCACTCCCTTCTGGTCTTAAGTGCTAAGAGACAATATTTTCTATGTCTACATGTTTCCCCAAATAAGCCATTAATGAGGAATTATTATTCCAGTACAGAAAAAACCACTCAGATGTCTTTGCTGTGGAAGAGGGATCATACTTATGTTGAGCAGGACAAAAATATATTGCATAGGCCCTTTGTTAAATTTAAAAGCCAAGAGTAAAAGAATTCAGGGGGTAGACAGTGATTGGGGCAGTTTATATACAAGTAATATTACAATGTTTTGTAATTTTACTCAGCAGCTCAGAAAGTATGATGTTCTGTGCACCCAAATTCTCATTCTACACCATCAGAACTGCATACCTACACACCATCTATAGATGATGTCTTACAACCAGCATGAGGCCTAATTTGTTCATTTCAGCAGCCCATGTAGAGCACTCTGTCCATCTTAGCCTCTTTCATCTCTGTAGCAAGTTTATGCTCATGAAGAGGCTTACAGAATCAAGGCAGTGTTCCCTTGTCTGTGAAATCTGGGCTTTTCTTGTCCGACTTTCAATTGCAAGTGGCTGTGTGGAACCCCAATAAGCACCAAGCACAGGTCCGCACTAATGAAATGCATCTACAGTAATGTTCACAAGCATATAACCACCAGTAAATATTTACAATTCAACATCCAGTACAGACACACCTAAATAAAATATTCTGTTCCATGAACAATAACTAATTAACAGATTTTTACATATTTTGGAAAAAGGAAAGGGGTAAAGGAAAAGGAAAAGCTTCTAGATACTGCATGAACCGATAAATTCCTTCTCAAAATTTCATTACATCCTTTATTCAAAGTTTCAGTAGACAATGTAAAGATTTATCCTAGACTAGATTTAACACTTAAGGGGGTGACAGCACTACTGTCCATTAATGCTACAGAAGATAAGTGCTAAGAGCACTACTTCTGACCTAAGTTTTCCCTGGTACCTTTGTCTTGATCTGCTTCTGTTGACTCTGTTGAAAATTCAGATAAATTAAGAAATTTTAAAATTATTATTTTTATTAGGGGGAAAACCAACCAACGACAGGAATCTGGTTTGAGCCAAAACCCACTCAAATTCAGGTTAAGATTTGTTCAGGCCTTTACGCCAGCCTGGAACATTATCCTGAGTTTGTTCACTGTTATTTATACAGAGAAATCTTCTTAAAGAGACAGCTTAGGTAGGAATCATCTGAGTAAATGCAGCTGTTTTCACACAGCTTTGTGTGAGCTAGCAAGCTATACTCTTCTTGCAAGAAGCTTGGTACACTTGTTGTGAATTCCCTCCTGAGCTATTTGTCTGAATTGGGTCAGATTAACTACATACTCAGAGTAACAAGCTCACAAGTGGACATCTATCTTTCAGATGTCTAAATATAGAGAAATCCAGCACAGTGTGTTTGCTCCAGAGTCCAGTAAGAGTAGATTTACAATAGCTCATAGTAAGATACTTGTATAAAATTACTTTTGCTGTCCTTAGTAACAGTAGTCACAAATAAAAGTCAGTGCAAGTTGTAACACAGACTTTAACCAGAAGTCCCCAAAGAATTCATATACTGTCTGTTGACACACATAGAAGCCCATATTGCTATATCTTTGCAAACATCATTACCCTTATTTGCTAGACCACAACAGTGCAGATATGACAGCAAGTTTATACTAACATCTTTTTTGCTGATCAATATATCCTCCATGTTGTTTGCAGGGGAAAACAAGCATCTTTTTCTTCAATAAGTTCAGAGGGCACCTAGCTTCTGATTTAGCTGGTATAGATGGCAGTGATTCATTTTGCATGAAAATTACAAAAAGCAAGATAAACAGGAAAGCTTGTGATTCCTGTCTTGACAATTACGCTTTAAAAGCTGTTAGAGTGATCCTTTCTCTCTATTAGACACCATGGATCCTGGCCGCTTCCCAAAATGGAAAGAATAGGGGCAATAATGCCCCTCATCTCTAGGAAACTTATCATGGTTCCTAATCTGAAATTTCAGCTGGAGGGAGGGGGCAAGAAAACGAAACAAAACAAAATCATCCTACAGAATTAATTAGAAGTTTGGAATACAATTTACACCTGAGAATCAAATGAAGGATCTGCTCATATGTCATTAGGAAAAACCACTGATCACTGTGAGCAGAAAACATTACCCTCTTCTGTAATCAGAGCTACCTAACTGTAAGCTGCATTGCCTACAGTTAGAACCAATCACTTCTCCACCACAGTGATAAAAGTATGTGTGTGGTATACTAAATGGCCCTTGTGAGTTACCTGGTGGGCCTAGAAATTAGAACAAGACCATATGTATGCTGTTTTTTATACAGCTAAATGTTTCAAACTTTTTTTCCTCTCTTCATTCACCCATTTTCTACACACTTTTTTTTTCCTTGAACACATGCAGATTTGCTTGAATGCAATTGTTCTTTGCAAAACATTCTCTCATGAGAAACATTTTGAAATAAAAGAAAATGGAAATGTTCATTTTGTGTGAATTACAATTTTTACTTTCAAAGGTCATTCATTCATTTACAAATCTATTCTAACCACCCAGCTAATTTCACTTTCTGCCACACTCATACCAAATCAAACTATTACCCAGAGTTAAATAAAATTACTTCATTGTGATTTTCCTTTTAATAAAATAAAACCCAATCCACTTGTTTCAGCTCCTATTATTTCTGGTGTCTCTCTCCTGCTCAGCCTCACCATAAACAGGAGCTGAGTGCTTCCTAAACTGACACATCAGATACTTTTCCTTTGTGTGCCATGTCTTTGAACTGCCTTTCAGTACTTACTAACAATCATATGCATTCATGAGAAACTAAACCTCACATCAGCTGAAGTTCTGTAACAGAAGAACTGGTGATGTGCCAGCAAGAGAGACAGCATGCATCAGTGGGGACACAACTAGAATTTGGAAGTCCTGAGTTCTGCCACTGACTCTGCAGTTTTAGGTACAGCATGTATCAGTTTCCACATCAGTGAATTGGAATGACTGATATGTTATTTCCTTCTTAGAATATTTTGTGAACTTACGATTCAAAGTGCTAAACATAGCAAAAAAAAAAAAGTAATCATACTAAAAATGACAATATTTTTTTGCACTACCATGAGTTTTATTGTTGTGTTTTTTCTATAGCCAGTTAAAAACTACATATGGATAGAGCAGGCTCGGGACATTTCAGACAATTAGGATGATCATCTGTAAAAGAAATACTGGTGCAGATTTAAAATAAAGACAATATAAATAGATTAAGAAGGCTAAATAATGTTGGAAATTAGGTAGTATGTTAAATCCTAAGAACCCATAAAATTAATGTTTCTGAGCTTGAAAGAAGGTCAGTACAGAGGTGTCCTAGAGGTCAATATTGGAAGTACTGTTTTTTAATGCGTTAAGCCAACAAAAGTAGTAGACAACAAGTTATTGAAAACTGATGGAAAATCATTTCATCTAATAATAACCTGCAGAGGACTGTGAAATTCTCCAGCCGTACTTAAAGTCATTAGAGATCCAGACAGCATGATGGCAGATCAAATTAATCTTGGATGAACAGGAAATACTGTACTTTGACAGTCTCTAAAGCCAGCAGACAGCTACTCTAGTGGAGAAAGAAATGGAGGAGCCAGCACAAGTAGTTTCAGAAACTACATGATGAGAACAGCTAAAATTACTTAGGTTAGACATAGCATGAGGCAGATGTCTCCTGTAAGCTTGAGTGCAAATAGGGCGTTTGATATCTAAAAGCATGGAGAGACAATAACCAAGAACATTTTATATGTTTTGTACACTGTAATACGCATATCACTCAACTGTTTCAATGAAACTGTATGTTCACCTTTAAGAAATGTAGAACAGGAATGATACTTAAAGGGATTAAGGGCCTGGCTGGATTCACAGGTAATGAAATTTTTTTATGCTGGAAGGAAGCTGCTTGAAATATTTGTAGGCAGACTTAAAGGAAATATTTAGAGCTTTGAAGGATTTAATGAAAAATACTTTCTTCTTAATATGAGCATTTGAGAAGTCGAAAGAAAAAGTAATGAAGAAAAATATGAATGTAAACAAGTGCTGAGCTTGTGGTGAAGGGGAGAACTGTGGAAACACCACTGAAGTTAAGGCAATTAAAGTGAGTTGTTTTAAATAAGGACCAGACAGGTTGCTACCCAATAGCTACATTTGTAATTAAGCAGTAAAGGTGAAATGTAGGATTTGATTACAATGACAGGTAAACTAACCAATTTACCATTTGATGAGCACCAGTATTCAGTTGGCAAAGAGCAACTAAGGTATTTTCTGTCTGATTTTGTTCCTTTCCTCAAGCATTGTAAACTCTGTTCTCAAGAATTTTGACCAATTGGCTATAAAAATCCTAGCAAACACCACTTCCTTGCTTGCCCTATCTGTGCGTATGTAAGTCTGACAGGTCTCTCAGCTATGAACGGTCTCTGATATCTGGGCTACATACTGCTTTCCACAGTAGCTGCCTGTCATCCTCCATGAAACTCTTTAGTTACCTCCTTCTAGAGGGTTTGGTGGTTCTTTGACTCAGTTGAAGTGTTAATTTTATTCCACAGGTTGCTCACTGCCATTAATGGAACTCATCAAAGGAAATTATTCTTCAATATAAACAGGAAAGGTAAGAGTGAATATGAAAAAATTGTCATGGCTATTTGCTCTAAAAGCATAACAATTTCAAGAGGATGCTAAAATCTCTCCATATCAGAAATATATAGAAGAATTTGCCTCAACATTCCTTTGTTCTTCGGATAGATAAAGTTAAGTCATTCCTGTGTTGTGTGGGAAATCTGTAAAATAAAGTCAGTACTGAGTTCCAGGATTCCTGCTCAGAAATTTACAAATGCTCAGCATTTGTACTTAACAGAGAAACCAAAAGCATAGCAGAGTTTAATCTTCAGTATTTTTTTTTCTGAATGGAGGTAGCCTGCTGAATCACAGCCTTCTATTAAGCGTTTAACCTATTAGCTGCCACTCTGTTATGAAACAAATGCAGATACATGCTGGTAAGACAAGCTCCTTGAATCACCTAAGGAAAGCTGTAATGACATTCTCTATTATGCTTCACAACAGGAATTTCTCCTGTCTTGTTTTGCTTTATTTAATTCCTCAAGTCAGAAAGAGAAGATAAATTACTTATTTTTCCTCAGGTTGACTGAGTCTCAGAATGTCAGGTCTGGTATTTCTTGCTTTCCCTAGGATTGCCCAGATGGCTCCTTTGAAATGGATGTGTCTAATTTTAGAGCTAGAAAAGGAAAAAAATCCTAGGTAGTCTAAAGCAAGGTGACTTTTTCCTGCAATCTTTGATGTGTTAAGATTCTATGGCAACATTTTTCTCTCTTTGCCTTTGCTTGACTCTCTCTGTCTCTCTCTTTCTCCCCCAGAGATGCACATTTGTTAAAAATAATGAAGCATAGAGATTTATCTCATGAATGAAAACTGCTTTGCATTTGGTTCAGCTGGAATACTCTTAGCATCTAAAAGACACATTTATTTTACTGGTTTTCTGTGGCCAACTTGAGAAAAAAACAAAACAAAAGCATATGTCAAAATCATTGCAATATATCAAACTGGAGTAAAGGGGCAAAATGGGACATGCGTTTCAGGTTACCAAAGGGGCTGCCCATGGAAGTGAAAGAATGAAATAGATAGTTGTTTTTTTTCCTGTTATTAGAGCCACATGCATTTTGTTTGTTTTTTTAGATTAGTTGTGTTCTTGCTGTATATATGGTAACTTAAATACCAAAGCTTATGATGTATCCAAATGATCCAGCGACTCGCGTTACTTTTAGTGAAACATGCAGACACAACTTTCCCAAATTATTACTTCGTAATTTTCCAAACAAAGGGTATATTCCATTTTGGAATGAACTAAAAGTTGTGTCCAAACTGAACCTGAGCTATATGGGCAAGCAGATATATTGACAGACAGGTAGATAGCTAAAGCTTTACAAGTAGGATGAAAATTATTTCATCTCATTGAACATGTAAATATCTCAAGACTAAAACCAATGGCTGTAGTTTTTCAGTGTAACTTGGCTTTCTTCTTTTTAATACAACACAAGGTGACATACACAAAGAAAATAATGAAGTATTTTGAAACTAAAAAGCTGCATTATCACGGCTAAAGAGCTGAAACTACTTCAGACAAAGGATACAGATTTCAAGTGAGCTTGAGATAAGTCTTTAACATCTTTGATCTTTGCTTACTGCAGAATAGCTGGCAATGGTGCTTTGCAATTGCATGCACGGTGCTTTAGATAATTTATTGTTCAGTTTGTAGACTTCCTTATAATAAAAATTTCAGCCTTCTAAAGGAGGGTGTATTGTGTTGGGTAGGTAAAAGCCTAAGAGAAAAATGGGAAATCACATATGATAGGAAAGTAAACCAGTTTTGCATTTCTCGATTATGCCTGTCATCCAAAGAACAAGATCTTCACAACAAAATCTTCTAAAGGTTTACAGTATGAAATACTTAGAGCTATTAAAGCAATAAATAAAACAATGACCTTATAGCAAAAAATACTTAGACTGTGTATTTTCCCATAAACCCGACTTGTTTGGGAGCTCAGTGAAGTTAAACTATCAAAGAAAGGAGCTCAGGCAGTGTCTCAAATTACTGAGTTTATTTTATGCTATTAATTGAAATAAAACTTAGTGCTACCTAAAGTTTCTCTAGTCTATCTTCAGTACCTTGGTAAATTAACTTTCCACTGGCTTCTTCATTCAAACAAAGGCACATTACAATAGATGATCATTTTTCTCTATGTTACTTTGAGAGATAATATACAAGAGGTCTGGTGGAGGATACTGCTGGAAATGATTGATTCTCTTTGGCTCTAGTCCTACTGGTGTAAAGGGGCAGCTGAAGTCTAGGCTTAATGCCAAATTGGCCACCACTTTTTCATTGTCTTCGAGAACATCATTACTCTGCATTCCAATGTTCTTTCTTTCCTTGAAGTGGAATAAAGGTCCATGTTTTTCTACAGTTACTGTAGCAAGGTTCAGCACAGTGCATCTTTGAAGCCCCAGTGACGCATATTTTAAAAAGCTTTTGACAAAGATGTACCTCGGCACTATTTATCTGGAGCGTATTTTCCATATATTGTGTTGAATGAATGATTCTTTCAGAGTAAGAAGAGGGAGGCAGCAATGTACAATTTGCCATTAACAACTGTGAAATTGGACAGGTAGACCAAACAAAGGTCCTGCTCCCAGGACTCTGATTGGCTTCTACTGGCTTCATTAGTGAATTCAGTAGAGACTATATTTGTCTGATTGTCTGTATAAAAAAATACATCTTGGAGTAAATATTAACATAGAAATATCACCTATAGGTGCTTCCAGAGAGCAAGCTATTTTCAATAAACTGGAGCTGCGATGAGACTTTGGATTATTAATATGTATGATATTACAGTGAGACCCACTTTCAAGAATGGCCTGAATTACATATATGTATAGTTCAATGTTCTAAGCTTTTTAATGTACTATTGAGAATAATTGCAGCTACAGTACCACTCATGCTAAATACAGTGAGTATAGAACTTTTGTTTTCCATTTTTTTCCTAGATTTCTGTCTGAGATTATTTTTTTTTTTATTTCAGATGTTAGCTATTACTGTCCCAGACCACCACAGTGTACACCTATTGCAAACTGAATTTCCCCATCCCATCTCTTACATTTAAAAGGCATAGAAAATAACCTAAAGAAAGCTTACTGTTGGGGAATGTGATGGAAAAACATCCACAGATAGTGACTGTGAGAGCTAGAGATATTAAAGAACACAAAAGCTAGAACAAAAGAGTCCAGGATCTGAGTTGCAATAATGTTGGGAGGAATGAAACCAGATCCACATCCATCACTTACATAAAAAGCAAGGCTCTAGATTCAGCCAGTGTCTTTGTAAGCACCAAAACAAGAAACAGATTGCCATGGCTCTCAGAAGCCCCCAGTTTCTATTTTTATGTTGAGAAACAGATCTTCCAAGGAGTAGAATAGCATAGTTGGTATAGCCTTTGGCTCCTGAACTGAAATACAGATGAGCAAGTGAATACTCTTAACTCAGCTCTCTTCTACCTCCACAGACTGCAGCCCTGAGGTAATTACTCCACCTGAACATTCACTAGTGTCATGGTTTAACCTCTGCTGGCAGCTAACCACCACAAAGCTACTTGACCACCTACAAACACACAAACCCCACAACCCCTACTATAGGATGGAAAGAAAAATCAGGAAAAAGAAAAAGGTAAGACCCCATGGGTCGAGATAAGAGCAGTTTAATAAAACATTACAAAGAGAGAAGGAAATAGCAGTACTATTGAAATCATATGCAAAGTGAGCAATAGAAACCACAAGACTCTACCTGAGCCACTTCTCCAAACACAAGCTGAAGTCACACACCAAAACAAGTTGAAAACAGGCACTTGTACACTGGGCCAGCCCTCCCCTTATACAAAGGCAGGACATCAGTATGGCATCAAATATCCCACTGGCTGGTTCAGTTGTTTATCCTGGCTGTGGCCCCTCCCAGATGAGGCTCCTCCCAACCACTTCAGCCAGCAGCTGCTGGTGATAATTAACCCAACCTGAACCCAGGACAAGCAGGAACATCTTGAAGCCTGTAAACCAAATAGGCCTTTAGAGCTTTTGACAATCCAGCTGCAAAAGCCATCTGCAGAGACTGTTTAGAAACTCTGGTCCTTCTATTCTTACTAATATGCTCTGACCATACTACAAAAAGATGTTCCTTTGTCAAAGTATTTTCTTCTTATAGGAAATGCTATTCTTGCATTATTTTTCTACTGATGATCTGTTTATTTGAACACAGGAGAGAATAATCAAGCAAATCACTTTGGAAGAACAGATTTTATTGATGCAGCTCAGACCACATATTATTTGATGGCAGCTCTTCATCTATTTGCCTTTCTGTGATTTATCTCTTTCAGTAATGCCAGTAAAAGCCTCCATGGAACAGCACTGGAAAAGACTTGGGACTTTGGTGATTTACTTTTATGAAGAAGAACCTGATGAAAGAGAGAATACAGAAATTAGAGTACACTGGAGTTAAGAATAACTGCACTGCAGTGTTACATATCAGTGACTCTTGTAGGTTATGGAGTGGTGGCAGTCTGCAAGACAGGGACATGGGAAAGTGGCCATGAAATAATCACAAATGAAAAATTAAAAAACAAAGGCTCGCCCACAGTCACAGAAGCGAGCAAGCAAATAAAATGGTAGTAAAAGGAATAAAACTCCCAAAGCTTAGCCTAGTTTGTATTTATTTGTAAATAAAGAACATTGTAGCAAAACAACAAAAGATAATGCACAGATATTTCTCAGACAGGTTGTGTCCATGGAAATATTTTTTTAAAGGCTAAATAGCATTTTGATTAAAGAAAGTGATAACTGTTATTATGCAACACATTGAGAAAAGTTAGCAGTACCTCTATTGTAATGAAATCCATGATTATTACAGTTCAGGACAAAGATGTATAGTAATGGCTGATGCAAAAAAACTGTAAGGAGACACAGAAGATATTTTAACAGAGCTAGGCTCCAACCTTTTTGTGACAGGAAATTCTGCTTTATAAACCAGGGATGAGATTTGCTGCCAACATTATTCATACCACTTCCTTGAAAGACATGGAATTACACTGTTTTACCTGTAGAGTTCTTGCCTCTTACTATGGAAGTGACTACTTTGCTTTGGTGTGCAAGAATATGATATGTTTTCATTCAAAAAAATGCAGTTTTATCCTCTCCTCCATTGTAGCAAATCAGTAAGACTGTTTTCAATGAAACATTTTTTCATAGGGAAATACTAATTCTCATTTGCCAGAAAAAGTCCACTCTAAAGAATTTAAAACTTTAAAACAGGTGGTGAAAACAAATTTGTCAAAATATGTGAGATTTTGTTGATTGTATAACTGAATATTATTTTTTTGTTTTAAAATTTAAATTAATTCATTGTGAGAAGGAGGGAAAAATCTCAAGAGTTTGTCCTGATTTTTATTTCACAGACATATGTTGTATTTATCATAATTCAGGACAAAAAAAAAAAAAACAAAACATCTTGAAAATTGCCTTGGAACAGAGAAAATAGCTATAACCAGATGCCTCTGAGCTTAAAATTTATCCACTGTCTCCCACATCACAAGTAATCTCCCACATTTACGTTGCCATGTGAAGTTGTTAACCACAGGGGAATTCATTGTATCAGGGCCTCCTTTTTCTAACACTTGAATAATTGCTCCAGGTCAGAAGTTTAAGGGTTAAGGAAGAAACTTTATCAGGGACTTTGTAAAAGGAGTTTTCTGAGAACTGTTAATTTGCAATATGCTATTTAAAGAAAATGTCTGTTCATCAGAGGATAATCTCAGAAATCTGTGGGTTTGCAAAGTGGCAGGTACCCAGCTCTCCCTTGGCTGAAAACAGCAAAGAATTACTCTCATATCTACCTTCCACGTACAGGAGCTTTTGCCTGGATTTTTCTGCTTGGTTCCTCATGACAAGGCATTTCAGGACGCACATTTGAACTTCATTGGATGTTTCTTTATACATATAAAATGAAGGATGCTGAGCCATGCGCTAAAGCTTTCAGTAGAACTACGACATGGGGTATGTGTTGTCAAATATGATGAGGGCTTGTTCTGGAGGCTTGTACTTGCTATTTCCAGGCTCAAATGTTAGTGCTTTCCATTAGTGCTGCCATGCCATCCCTTCAGCCATTCCTGTTGTCCTTTGAACATTTCCTGGCTTTGTTAACTGCTATTTCCAGCCGAGAGGAGCAGAAATGAACAGTTTTTAAAGATGTGGGAATACAAGGGATTTAAACTTCTAAGGTTGTTTTTTTTTGTAATCCAATAAATAGTAAGGTAGGTGAATGGTGATGTGTGTTCCAACATGGATCAGCATGGCTGTGATCACTGATCTATGGCTGACACAACAAAACTTAAATGTCATCAAATAGATGTCTGATTTGGGTGGCTCCTGGTAAGCCAAAAAACTGCACGTTAATTACATTGAGAAACATAAACCAAGAGGCCATTACTTGCTCTTTCAGGCCTGCAGGTTACCCCTGATTAATTTTACCATTAATATTTAGTCCAATATCTCTGATCTTGGCATACTGTTTGCTATACAAACATATGACTAGGTAATTCTTAAGCATTCAAAAACATAAAACTTGTGTTTGTATTTTATTAACCTAATCATCTTGTCTAGTGACATGAGAATACTTTTACTCATCTATCTCCTCTGTTTTTACCCAGATACAAACTGAGGATACATTTTTTTTCTGTTATTAATGCCAGATCTCCACACTTTTGGATCACAAAATGTACAGAGAGAAGCAGTTCAAGGAGGGGCACATTTCCACAGTGTTCGTGAGCACTGCTAGATAAGCCAGACTGTACAAGAGACCTTATCTCTGAACATGTCACCTGCAGCTGGCTCCTATTTCAGATTGCCATCCAGTTTTCCAGCCAACTGCCTTGGAAGCCATGCTGTTTCATGGGGATTGTTTTGAACAGCTCCTCAGGAAAGAGAGATGAAGGGAAGCAGAGACAACGCTTTTCCCAAGGCCAGACAGAACCCCAGGAAACTTCATCCTAAAAGCAGTTGTATGTCACACTTCTGCTACCATTTGCTCCTCAGCCTTGTCCTTTTATTTCTACACAGGGCAATCCTTGTAGCAGAAGCAGCAGATGCATGGACCTAGGCTTATTCAAGCCCTACAAAGCCACACAGTGATTACCTGCTTGAGGAATGAGATTTCTTATTCACTGTGAACCACACTCAGCTGGTAGCAGTATATATGAAGATGCAAGACTGATCCGTGTCTCTCTTTTTTTCTTCTTTCTTAGTGAAACCAGCAGTAGCATGCTTTTCCATGCCAGGAAGTAGCAGTTGCTGGAATTATTCCCCTCTGCCTTGCTGAGAGCTAAATATTCCTGCTTGAACCTTCTTTGCTGCTTGTGCCATGAGAGGAAAAATTATGAAGGACGTTAGTGGGAATTCTGATAAGGTGGTACTTTGCAGTCACCCGTATTTTTGAGAGGTGATCAGGATCAGCTCAGCTGAGGGTGAGGACAGTGTGATTTTGTGTTCTCTCTGTCTCAGGCTTCATCTGTGAAGGCCCTGTCTTTGTTGATTGAAAATTATTACTGATCTGCATGTCAGGGTGAGGTTGGCAGCCCACAGGAAAAGCACTTCACGCAGTGGTTATGTTTGCCTGCTTTATATTTTTCCCTCAGTAAGCTTGGCTAGAATCTCAGCCTCCTGAAGCAGCGACAGATCTGATCACTGAATTGAGGACAGATGAATAATAACTAATAATCTGCTCTGCAACACAGCAAGGAGCCTGAAAGTGGAAACCTCCACATCAGTTGAGCTGGAATGGAAAATTTCGTAAATGAAAAATTCGTCTAGAATTTGTGTTTCTGTGTGTGAGCAGCTGGGCTTGAAGGAAGCACAGGGGATACAGCTGCTTTATTAGTTAAACCTTTTCCTCTTCTCCCTTGTTTTAATTAAATTAAGACATTTGATACAAAAGCCTTTTCGCATCTTTCTCAACCACCTGTAGGTACAGGCAGGAAGCTTATCCTGTGCTTAGTCTTGCTGGCAGTCACTCAAGGGCTGTTTTTTGCTGCAGTCAGCAAGCAACGTGTGTCATGAATTCATGCAGACTTTTGTTCTGATGACTGTATTCGCATGCACAAGAAACTGCACAGAAATCAGAGGGTATTGTAATAAATTTGCTTCTTCCTGCCACGCTTCTGCTCTCAGAGCTTGTGAATTGGAGAAGTCATCAAGTTGTAAAATGCTGAAAGAAATCAAAATGTACACCTATATAAACACTTGCATATTATATATATAGGTACATGCATGTACATGGATTGTAAACAAACACAGGCATCACCTACAAAAAATGTGTGCATACAGAGAAGATTTCTGCTGGTGTCCACCCCAAAAAACTGTTCAACACACCTGTCCTCTGCAGGTATTTGTGGTGTGAAGCCCACAGAGTCCTTGCACTTCCAGTTCATTCTAGTACAGTATGTGACATTTTCATTTGGTGGTAAATTTGAGGAAGACACATGAGCTTGGTTGCTTTTTACTTCTGCAGATTAAATTAATTGCTAGGTCTTCAGTGCAGTTCTTTTGCCTTTACTGTACTTAGTTACCAACTCAAATCAGCATGATTGGCCCACTTGTATCTAGAACACAGAACTGGCATGTCATAATTGTGTTCTTTTCAGTTTTTAAGTATTTGCATGACATCCTAGCTCTGCTACAACATCTAATAGGTAATAATAGGCTCAGCTGAGCTCTGTGTAGCTCAATTGAATTTAAATTGAACTACCTCAAGGAAAAAATAGGCTTTTACTTATTATTATTACTCTGTCTTATTATTTCCTCTTCATAATATCATGGTGATTTAAAAACATGGTCAATAGACACTTGTCTGGAATCCTACTGAGTACAACACAAGCACAAGAGGGATTGGAACTCCATTTTTAAAGCAACTGTACATCTTAGCACATAAATCAACACAAAACTCAAGGCATACATTTAGATTCTGTTGCTTTCTTTGAGACTTAATGAATGTCTCTGAGTACTTTGCCTACTTGAGTCCTGATAGAGTAAATCAGCACTGTCAATATGGTCAGTGACAATGAGGTATGGAAACATCCTATTCTCCACACACACTTGTGAGAGCTTCTGGTTTCTACTCTAACACAGAAGCAACACAACTGCTGTAAGAGGGATTCTACAACGATATTTGGTTCACTCGGAAATTGCGCAGGAAAATCTGGTCATGCTGAAATTTTAGTAAATTTTTTTTTCAAATGTGGCATTTTCAGGTAAGTGTTATGTACCAGGTAATCATCCAATGTACAGCAAAGCACCTTAAGAGGAGGAAAGTGAAACAATAACATGACAATCATATTCTAGGCAAGTAATTGGGAACTCCACATTAAAATTTCCATCAGCATTATTTTATGCTAGCTTTATGAAAGTGTGGAGTCAGACCTCACAAATGTGGGATGTGATAATTCTATTCTGATCTGTGTGCCTATTCGTATAGTACTGGCATTAAACCTTACTAAATTACAAAGCATCATCCATTCATGTTCTGAATTTGTCCAGCCCATCTGTGTCACTGGCATGATTCATTACTTTTTCTGGACCAGAGCTTGGCAGAGGGATTGCCTGTTTTTCACAGAACAAATTCCATTTTCAAGGCACAAAGAACACTTTTGTAAGAACTGGAAATATTTTTCTGTTAGCACAATTTTTATATATGTAATGAAATAGTTGAGGAAATAGGATTTAGAAATTCAAGTAGTTGTCTATCTATCACAGGCAGTGATAACTATCATAGGCAACTAACTATTATATCAAACAGAACTGCAAGCAAGAGAGGTTTTTTTGTGAAAGTGCTTCCTCAGTCACATTTCACAGGCCAATGGTTTCGTGTGAGATAACCTTTAATGAATTTAATTGCTTGTATGCCTGGTATATTAAGAAAAAAAAAAATCCTGTTCTTCAATCTGGGTTCATACACTGGTAGTGGAATTCCTACCAGTGAAAAGATCCAGAAGTTTAGGAGCTTCTAGAACAATTTTAATACTGTGGTTTTAGTTTATATGTGAATAATGTGAAATCTGAGACTGCTTTGCCACTGATTCACAAATTAAAAACAGGAGTGTGGGCTAAATGCATCAGATGAAGTATTCATAATGCATAATTCAAGCATTGGAAAGGCAATATTCCCATCAGTTTCAAAAGATTAGTCGTATTGTTTTAGTTTGCCTTCATCTCTCTCTCTTTTTTTTTTTTCTCTTTGCTTTTCTTTTTACATAACCCTGCTCTCATCACTAGATTTATAACAGCTTTCAGGACTGAAGAAATAACAGGTGCCCCCTGCCCTACAAATCAACAGTGTTTGGTCAACAAATTGATTTAACATTTCATGGTATCCATACTCTTAATTTATGAGTGCAGGGAAACTGAGACAGAATCCCTTTAAAATACTCTGATGCAATTTCTGTATGAGGAATCCTTTTTTTTTTTTTTTACTAGCACTTCTTTTCTTCAGTGGGAAAATAATAATCATATTTTATGGGCACTGATATAATCCTTGTTTTCTCAGTGGGGCATTTCATATTCTTCCTCACAGTGTTAAGAGAAATGACTGCAAAAACCCAGCTGACAGCTCCATTATGTTTAGATCACTATGAACCAGAGTCTTCTAGTTTTGAAACATGCCAGAAACAAACATGAATATCCTGTTTTTACTATATATGGAGAAAACACTAAAAAAGTGGAGATCTGGGTCAGCAAGGCTTGTACACATAGAGAAACACTCCATTGTGCTTCAAATGTAAGCATGCAGATCACTCCTAATTTCTTACTTAGAGTAATTTTTCCAATTATTTTCATAATTAAGAAGATGAGAAGAACTAAATCAGACCCAAATCTTTTGCCTGAACAGTGGAGTCTGTGGAAGCTATAGAAGCAGTTCACTGTAAATAGATTTGGGAGTGGTGTTATCTTTCAGCTTGCTCTCTAATGGTTACAAATAGGTTTGAAAATGTGTTAGTGTTCACTGTTACAGCTGTGGCTGAGGTTCAAGGTATGATTTGTGAACTTGTATTGTAGTTATTCTTCACCATATCCTGATACCATATGAAATTTAGCTGGGAAACATTTCCAAGGTAACAAGGTAATTTTCCTAAAATCAACCACTTTCAAGACTGCCTTTTAATTTTCAAGACTTCTTCCCACAATGAAATAGACATTTATCAGTACATCATTTTCCATGCCCCTTTCTCCCCTCTCTGCCCTCCATCTGCACTCAAAAGAAAAATCACAGAATGTTTGATTTAAAAATGTCCATCTGCTGTCAACAGAATGAAAAATATTTTGATTTTCATGAGATTTTTTGTGAATCTTAACTCACAATCCTGATGCATTCAACTGGAGGGATGGGAAGTGTGGAAAATATTGTTCACTGCCTCTATCTACCTTATTTTTCAACCAAATACACTTCATGGATTTGGGAGGTTCCCCCCAGCAAACCTCCAGAAATGTCAACCTTCTGTTCAGGTATTTGTCAGATGGCGTTGTTCCCACAAACAGCTCTGAATTTCTTGCTTGCACTTGTTACCAGTGGCTAGTAGTAGACATTCTTTCAAGTTTTCTATATGACTGTATTTTAGTGCCTTGTGCAAATTGAAAGAGCAAGTGAATTTGATCAGACATAGAGACTACAGCAGTGATTGTAATCACTCTATAACTGCCATGTTTCGACCACTGACATAGGAAGTGTGTGTGGGATGATCATCACCTATAATCACTTACAAGCTGGGGCTCAGACTGCTGGTATTTGGGGCCCATTAGAACACCAATCTGCAAGATCCCAGTTAGGAGGACATTAAAGTTCCAAGGCCCCAGCAATGCCCAGGATTTTGATAGTGCCCCACCTAACAGTGTTCATGTCCATATCTCTTGTCCCATAACAAGGATGATGCACACAGCTGGGTGAAAGACAACCTAAACTCACCACATCTGGACCTGTGATTCACTTGTACAGGCTGCCAGTGCAAAGTGACCAAGCCTGAACTTAAGCAGCCAGAAATGACTGTGAGAGCAGAACAGCCAGTGCTCTGAGCTACATGAATCCACATTTTGGGAATATCCAGGAGCCCTCATCTGAAACACAGACCGTCACTACAATAGGACTCTGTCACATGTGTGCCTGGTTGAGTTTCTCCGCAGCTCTGCAATGGCAGCAGACAGCTGGGCTGTATAATTGGCCCCAGGAGAAGGTTAATCCTCTCTGTTCAAACAGCTGGATGCATGGTACCGTTGCTGTACTCAGAACAAAGAGGAAAAAGAGCAAAGGGTTTAATCTGTTCTGACACAGAAGCGTTGCTTTATGTTCAGAAGGCAACTGGTTGATGAAGATAGGTACTGCAGAGTGATAATTTCTCACTCCCTTAATTTTACCTGTAATTTAGGAACAATGTGTGATTTCAAGACACTAGAGAACAGTACCACCAACCCATGGAAGGCACATTTTTTTCCACAGAGTGCTGTCTGACCTGTTGTGCTAAATATTAGTAACTGAACAAACATCCAATACACCATACAGGATTTTAGAAGTTTAATACTTCTACCACTGATAATACACATCAAATAATGCCTGTATCTACTAAGGTAGCCCAGATTCTCCCTCCAGAGTAAACCCTGTTCACAAAAGAAGGAAAATTCTATCCCCTTTCCTCTAGTATACAGGATTGCAAGTTTATATCAGTTCTTAACACATAAAAGAGTCACTTTCTTCTGAAGCATCACAGATATGCAACAGAGAGTAAGTACCCTTGGTGCTTAATAGGGAATGAAACAAAAGATGGGCTTAATTGTAAAAGATTGGAAGCCAACAGATTTGCTTTTCTACTGAGACATATCAGTTCTCACTCAGCCTTTCATTTTCTGTGACTGTAAAAGGGATTTTTGCTATTGACTTCCATGGTAATAGAACAAAGCTGCTGATGCCTTTGGACTCAGTTTCCCAGTCAATAAAATGGAAAGGCCTGTACTTCTTTCATGGGCATATAAACACACTAATGCTGGACCTGCATGCTGAGATCTGTGCATTCGATCCCAGAGTGTTATTGAAACTGACTGATGCAGCTCATTACTGGGCTGTAGGCCAGACCAGCCATTAAGTCCTTTCCACAGCAGCAAATTTTGGCTTTATAATAAACACAACCATGCTTAAAAGCAGATCTGTCAAAAATACAACACATCTGTGATCACAAAAGCGTAAGTATATAGAGCAAAGCAGAATGGGTGGTGAGGTAGAAGGACTGGACCCTGGTCATTGTTGGTGGCAAGACTCGGTCAGTAGAGCAAATGTCTTTGTCCCATGTGAGGGCAGATCCCTGCATTTCTTTCCTTGCTATCAGACTGCTGCTGTATCTATCCCTGAAACACATACACAGAAACATGTTTGCATGGCTGTGCATGAGGGTATACACTTACCCATGGGTGGATTGCAAGGGGCTTGAGAGGAATGAAAGAACTCAGATTACAATGTAATAGGAATTCCCCATATGTGCTTTAGCTAATTTTTTTTTCTTTGTTGGGGTTATTTACATATTCCACTCAGTTAACCAACCAACGAAACGCAAAAAAACCCCCAGAAAACAACAAATCCTTCCAAAATATAAATAAACTTGAAATAAGTAAGGCCAAGATAAAACTCATAATCAAAGGTATTGGCAGGAGATTCATGTGAGATAAAAGACTGTGTTGGTTTACCCTATCTCACTTTCCAAAACATTTTTATTACTGCATTGCTTTTCCCATTTTCTATATCTTCATGCTTGCATAATGTATTTTAAAGAGTGGAATCTAGTTTATTTCAGCCCTAGGGCCCCACCCTGTCATGTTTCATTACATCAGGTTTTATAATCATCATATATATTTTTCACCCATATCTTACACACGGTTCTCTCTTACTATTTACATTTTATTATACACTTCAGCTTCTGTAAGTTTCTATCTTCTTTTTCCTGCGTTTATGTAGGACCTCGAAATATTGCCACTGTGCCATGGAAAATTCCGTGACACAGGTATGTAACTATGATAACTTTGACCTTGTCCCAGAGCCGACATAGTATGGAAATCTGACCTTCACTTATGCTGCAATGGAGGGTCTCCCTGATGATGCAGCTTTAGCAGTTCTTAGCAGAAGGAATAGCTGAGCTTTCCTATTCCTATGTGACCCAGAGCTCAGCTATAAAAAATGTGCCATCTGCTGAAAGGTTGTGCTCTAATCTAACATCCCTGAGGACTACTTTTTCCATTCAAGTTAGGCCCACATCACTAAAGGCAACTGTCTCAGGGAGATATCCTGAGCACCCAGGCATAGTATCATAGAGTGGCTTATATTCGGACCGCACAGCACTGACACAATTTTGGAGAAACTTAAACTTATTTTTATTACCTAAGCCTCATATATTCATGGGTCCTCTATAGGCATCCTTGGGATAATTACTATTTGCAGGTGTGATTTATCAATCCAAAGAGCCCTGAAACATCATGGTGCACCAAATGTAGGTTTTTATACCATCATATTAAGCACATGTGACATGGGACATGGCATAAGAAAGAGCATGGGAAATGGGGGGTACAAGGCCTGCTGAGGTAATGCTGAAAGCCTGTGTGCAGTAGAAAGAGACAAGTCTAGTATGGAGAAGTCCAAACTGCTGTCCAGCAAAGGGTCACAAAGATGATTAAGAGACTGGAGCATCTCTCCTATAATGAGAGGCTGAGAGATGCTGAGACTGCTTAGCCTAGAGAAGAGAAGGCTCATGGAGGGATCTTATCAAAGTATACGAATACCTGAAGGGAGGGTGCCATATGGATAGAGCATCAGTGGTGCCCAGGCAAAGGGTACAAAATGAAAGTCAGGAGGTTTCCTCTGAACATCAGGAATCACACTTTCACTGGGAGGGTGATGAAGCACTGGCACAAGTTGCCCAGGGAGCTGGTGGAGTTTCCATCCTTGGAGATATTCAAAAGCTATCAGGATATGATCCTGGGCAATCTGCTCTAGGTGGCTCCGCTTGAGCAGAGGGCTTGAACAAGATGACCTCCAAAGGTTCCTTTTAACTTCAACCACTCTGTGATTCTGTGTAACCTTTACCAGGATTGAATTACCTGAAAACACTAAAAGTTACCTTTTCACATTCAAAAGAAATTACGTTTCTAGATATGTAATATAAATAGTGATACTTACTAAAGATGAACCAATTTAAATATTAAGTACATATCTCAGTGCAGAAGTCTGAAACTGTAGTCTAAAAATTGAGAGTTACAGAGAATATTATAAGTTAGCAAGTTTTCAGAGGAATTCACAAGTCTGGCCAAAGCTCATATTTTTAATCTGTGGGCCCAGTATGCCTGGATAAAATTAGGACTGATTTTTCTTCACCTCTGAAATAATGAGACATATGTCATTAAAGCAAAATTTGAAAGCCTTCTCAAAGAAGAGTGATGACTCCACACTTGCAGCAAAAATTTATTTTAAAATCATGGCATGAACTACTATCTTCATTTCGTAGGGGAAGATGGAACTCATTGAAACAAAGTTGGTAATCTATTTAGTCTTTTGCAAGGAAAAGAAAGATCAGAATTAAGGAAATGAAAATAAAAAGCACAACCACTTAGAACTGATTGTGCTGTTAAGACTTTCCTCTGTGATGCTCCATACCTGTCAGCACCCTCTTTAAGTGTAAAACATAACAGTAATGTATTTTTTTAATGCTTAAATTATGTTTTGTTTTATTTTATCTTTCTTTCTGTAGAGGTGCAAAGTTTTCTGGCATTTACTCTCTACCCACAGCTTGCAGGATTCATGTCAAAACCCTCCTCCACATGGGGAGGTGTTTCAGCTGCTTTTACTGAAATCAGCACATTTCCTTTAAAGCTTCTGTGGCCTTTAATTGAGATATCTCCTTTTGGTATTTTTTTTGTTGTTAAGCTCATACAAAGGGCAGAACTTCAGAGCACTACATGAGAAACTTCACAGTTTTTCCTAAGATAGTTTTGTAGTCATCACTTTTTCTCAGTATGTGCAGCATATCTGTCTATATATTCATCCGTCTATGTATACCGTTTTTTTATCTAGCTATCTATCCATCCATACCATACACACCTACCATCTATGCTCACCCATTTATTCATGTAAAAAGGTGCATTCACCATAAGAAATCAAAGTGCCTTCCAAAGCTAAAAGTTTTGACAGTTTTTCCTCTCTTATATTCATTAGCACAGAAAGTTGTGAATATTGGGGCAGTATGACCAAGATCTATGGGCTAAGATTTCATGAGCTAAGTAAAACAAACTCTGATAGTGTGTAGCATGAGAATCAGTCTGATCTCTCCTCTATTTCCATTGGGCAGTCACAGAGATGTTAAAACCTTTCCTAATACTAGTTTCCTAAGTGAGACACCACAAGGCTAATTAAGAGCTGTTGATGGGGAAAAGGATGGAAGCTAAAATGAGTTTACAAATCCCTGCTTAAAGACAGCTAGCTAGGATTTAAGGGCAATCACTGTTGCAAAGAAAAGTGCAGGTGATGAGCAGCTGGCTAACATCAAACAGAAAGGTTGTGGAAAAGAAGTCTCTCTTAGTGAAGCATTTTTTTAGAGCATGACAATCACTAGACCAGTATAAAGCTAACACTGCAGTGAGCAATCATGGATGATCTAAAGCTAAAAGCAGCTAAAATCATGATGCTGCTCCAGAAACACACTTCTGTGAACATAATGAAGAAATATTTCCCTTAAATTGAATCAATCTGTTCTTAAAACAAAACTAAACAATATCATTCCCAGCACTACTCTTTATCAAGCTCTGTTGTACTGTCCATTGTCTACCCAGCAGGTTCTCCAGTCCTCCACTATCAATTTCCTTCAACACGTTTAAAGAAATTATATACATATATTCATAAAACCCAATTTCCAATCAAATACATGTGGTGAGATAGAAGATATTTTTAAAATGCAAAATCAGAAGTGGTTCATATTTTCTACAGAAGTAACATGAGATGCAAATTTTAATCTAGCTTTCAGTCATAAGTCACCCCTGTGGTACAATAATGAACTGTACCATCACAGCTGAAAGTCCATACCACTGCAAAGGATTCAAACCCAGATCTGAAATCCAAATCCAGATACAGGTGTATAGCTTGCACCCCTCTTGTCCTCTTAGCGGTCAAGAAGCGAGAACGAGACAACTGATAAGGATGAAAGGATAAACAAGAATTGTGGTCCAAACCAGAAATTCTTTCCTCTTTTTGTATCTTCATGTCTTTAGTATGCCTATCATTATCTCCTACTGTGCTCTTCATAGTAAGTTGTACCTATTTCTTCTCAGGGGCATTCATCCAGGATTGCCCTCCTGAGCCATCCTTATGATTTGATGTCTCTCAGACCCATACTCTTACAGCATAGATATTCTTCATATCAGCACGATTGCTGGGGTGAAGCCCATTTCCTCTGACTTTGCTGTTCAAGAATCAAGGACCACCAAAAAGTTCAGATATTTTTGCTGTATTTCTGGAAACAGCAGGAACACCTGGGAATTAAGATAATTACAGGAGCTTAATTTTCCAAGGGGGGAAAATGCATTTGCTGAACAGTGATGTTGACAGTGGCAAGAATGTACGAGGGAAGAAATTACCAGTCGGTAAAAGCTGATGCTTGAGCATTCAATTGAACACAGAGGCAAAAGTGTTTACTCCATTGCCTGAGATTGTTATTCAAATGACCTTATCACTACTTCTGTCCGAGTATATGCTCATCAAGAGAAGGAGCAGTATGCCATGTTGATATCTACTGAGGCAATCTCAAACAATGTGTGCTGAGAGACTAGTCATAAATTTCTTCAAGGAAGAATTTTGTTGTAATGGTTCTCATTTCTCAGATGGGGAAAATTCTTGAGTAGCATAGACTCTATTAGAATATTAGGGCTTATTTCCTTCTTTCCTTCTGCTTATGAATTTGTGTGCTCTGTAGTCATAAAAGACTACTATGATCATCTTCTTTGAAAATTTCTGCACAGAGATCATAGCATTTCTTTCCTCGAGAACAGACTAAAGAGTGTCCAAAACTAAAGTTTTGCCTGAAAAATTCCACACAATGGCAAACATATCACCTCCATGGAAATTCTTCCAATGCTTAATTTACCTTAGTGTTAAAAAATGTGGTTTATTTCAAGCTTGAATTTGTCTAACTTATAGCAAATTGGATTTCGTTATATCTCTGTCTGCAAGACTGCAAATCTTCTCATTATCATAGCTTTCCATGACTAAGGATCTCAATAAAATAATTGGGTAATCCTTCAATCTTTTCTTTGATAAACTGAATAGATTAAACTTCCTGAAGTTCACAAGGCAATAATTTCTTTCCAGTGTTATTTTTTTGTTGTTGTTCTTCTTTAAATGTAAAGATTGTATAGGTAAAAGTGATTTCAAAGGGGCTGGCAAACACAGTGTATTCTCTTCCTAGCAAGTAGTAAAAGTGTGCTGAAAATTTCAAGAATTCAGCTTGGGCATCCCTAAATGCTAGTGATCTCCTCCTGTTAAATTGCAAGTGCTGTTTCAGAGGTGGTATCTATGAGCTGTGGTTGGAGAAGGAAATCTCCAGATGACAGATGTTAGTTTTTGTAGGACTTGCTTGCCTAAACGTGGATGTGTAGATTGCTGGGAGACTTCCCAGATGGCTCCAGCTGCTCTTTTAAAAGGTTTGGGTTTCTCCTATGTCCTGTGTCATATCTACCAGTGCCAGGCAGCTGAATCCAGTTCCTTAGGATACTTAAAATGGGACCTGCTTTTTTTTATTTATTTATTTTTCAAACTAATTGAACCTCACCTTCTGTGCCATGTCAGAGTAACTCAGAGAAGTTATGAAATTTAGGAGCATTCTCAGAATGTTGTCATTTCAAAGGCTCTAATACCACTGATGAATTTTACTAGGAAGATATACCAAAACAACCACCCAAAAGGAGCACAGTGGCATCTATAAATTATCTTACTAGTAAAGATATTGCTTACTGATAATCTCTATTAGCTATTGTATTTCAGGCTCTGCTAGTGAGAGAGTTTTAATCCACTTAAAATGTGCCTTGTTCATCCTATGTATTATTTTTTTTCTCTCAAGATGTCTTGTGATACTAAATCAAAGTCCACGGAGAAATCCAACAAACCCATTGTATCATAAAAGTTGTTTTCATTAACCTGCCTTGTAATCTTGCCAAAAAAGCTTAAAGGTTTGTTTGACAAGGCCTACTTTCCACAAAACTAAGTTGTCTGATATTATTTATATTTTTACTTTCTAATGCTTCATTTCTGAAGTCCCAAATTGTTCTATTTGTTTATCCATCATGGGGACTGATGTTGTGCTGATGTCCCCTGAACACCCATGACTGAATCAGCCTAACTGGTCTACTGCTCACTGGTCTATCTCCTTTTTCTCTTTTCACATACATTAATTATATAAATGGTAGCTCTCCAGCAATTTAGATTCTTTTTTATGTTTCAACAGATATTAGATATTAACATAAGCTATTTACATAACTCCATGGTTTATTTACTACTCTTGCAAAAATTATCTTAACCTGTTGATTTTAGAGTGCTTAAAATGTTTCTTTTCAACTGTTTAATACTGACCTTTCTTGTGGATGATAAGCCTTATTGTCTATCTCCTATATTGCATGAGCCAGGTAAATCTCCCTGCTTCAATCTAGACCTCCCTAGGCAAGAACAAAAATCAACACATTTTATACATGTACACAATAGATGGAATTCTGAAGCTTCTCAGGGGCAGCCAGGGAATATTCTTGGGGTTTTCTTCTGTTGTCTTTCAAGTCATCACTGCTTCTGAAAACTCTTTCACAAGAGTAACAGTATCACGAGCAAGCACTGTGTACCAACATGTGTTGTGTTCTCTTATATCTAAGGCATAGGACTATGAATTTAAAATTCTGAATTCCGCTCATATGTCTCTGACTAGCATGGAAAAAATCATTGCTCCAGGTCATTTTAATTCCTTGTGTTCATTTCCTCTCTCATGTATTTTTCTGACTGTATACTAAAACTGTAAACTCTTCGGGACACTGGTTGTCTCATGTAATCAGTAATAACTACAGAGCTCCTATTAAAACTAAGACTTAATGTGGTGCATCCATACAAATAATTGATAAAACTAATGACTGACTGGTAGGACAGGCTGCTGGTGGTATAACTCAAATGAACTCCCTTAGATCTTTACAGCTTTCATCTGTAACAGCCACAGCCAGTTGGTTACAGAGAACATGGATCTCAGATGCTTGTTTGAAAATTTAGAGTGTAAAGCAAATGTGATCCTTCCTACCTGCTATTTATTGGTTCTGGGCAAAGATTTCTGCCTTCCAATAGCAACCTAAATAGAAAGTATTTTTCAAAAACTAGCCACATCTGTAATTTATTATTTTTGTTTGTTTGTTTCTTCCCCTTTCTTATGCCACCTCATGTATAGCTTTTTTTCCTTCCCCTTTCCCTTTCCTTGGTAAGTGGAAAATTAAACATATTATTTTATGTATGGATTATATCTAAGAAATGAAAAGTGTATACACTTTTATGCTTAACAACTCAAGCTACCACAACTCCTTTTCCAACATCCAAGCTGTGCTCTTCCCTTTCCCCTATACTGCCCCTAAGTGCTGGAACATGCACTTCACCCAGGATATTTTTAAGGAGCCTCTGCACCCAAACACACGGCTCAGCAACAAGATTTTTTAAAATAAAGGATTGTGTAGGCAGCAAAACTGTTGTGCACATGTGAAAATCAAAGACAGCAGATATGAATATGTGTATAAGATGAGTATGAAGGCCCAATCTGGAGATGACAGCAGAGGCACTGTATAACCACAGACTGATTTCTCAGAACATGCCCAACAAGGTACTTAAGTGTGCTGCAAAGGAGACTTTAGATCTTGAACCCTCTAAAGGTGAGAGTCAAAGTTAGAATGAATTCTTCAGGAGGTAGAACTGACCTCCTCCCATGTCTTCTAATGCTTTTCTTCTCAGTCTTCTCTCTTCTAGCCTTTTGGCTTCCACTGTATTTACTTCAACTCGCTACTTTGCTGGATGCAGCAGGCCACATGCAAAGGTGAAGTTTTAATTACAGAGGATGTGAGTGGCACACTGGGAGGCTATTATGAGTCTCAGAACTCATCTGTACAACCTTATTCATTTTGAAGAGCTGTTGACATCAATGTGATTACTTGCATGATCCAAATATTCACCAATGTTATGGCTGCACGTTCCAGGCCAGCTTAGAGACATCATCCACTTTCTTATCCGTGCTGAGAATTACTTTTATATAAAATAGTTACATTCAGTAAAAATAAAACTGTCAGTCTCCATGTCTCTACAGGATAAAGCCAGCCCAGTGACTTTGGTGGGTTGACCTCATACGCAATTCTTAGACCATTCCAACCTTAAGCTTCTTGTAACTTGCCAGTGTGCCTCAATCTGTAACATATGTAGTCCTACAGTCCTGCACAAATTCTGTCTAGAGTATTAATTTCTAGCCATTGCAGCTCTAGCAGTGTGTTTGCAATATGAATGAAGATCAGTGATTTGCAAGTGCCAAAGGTGATCAAATGCATTTTGATGACAGAATAATTTACTATGGGTGTTTTTTTCTCAAAAACTTTTTAAAAATATATCAACAGATTCAAGGCAAAATTCATAAGTCATAACTATGGGGAAAACAATGGTGTTTGTTGTTTAATTTGTGAAGTAGCAACAGCAAACTTTTAGAGAATTCTCAAACCAAAGGGGGAAAAAACGGCTGAAGAGAAGAAAATAGAGGGGTGGAAAAAGCCCAAAACAGTGACATTATGGTAAGAATAGTTGAAATAAGAGCAGAAAGGAAAAGAAAGTCCCTTCTCTAAATAAAATGTGAAATAATATTGATATGGAGTATCCTGATGGACATTCAAGGCTCTCCTTGTATGGTGCTTGGAACTGCGGCAATTAAACATTACAGGTTACCAGAAAAGCCAAATGCAGTGGCTGGCTTAGGAAATTCTTATGCTAGAAAAGTGGCAGAATACTAAAATGTAGACTGAATGGAGCAAGATTGGGGTATTGAGCAGGACAGGACATGGTGGGAGCTAGAACAAACCTAAGACTATATCCTGGTTTCAGAGTACATTTAGCCTAGTCTTTTGTGTCCAGCAGTGGTCACTAGTGGAAATCTAGAAAAAGGGAGACCAGAACAAGAAAGTATGATACTTTCTACTCTAATACTTGTCCATGGATTTCTTCTGCATTTTCTGGTTTGTTTATTTAGAAACCACCAATTAGTATCTTCACCAAGTTCCTCTCCCATCTTCCACTGAGCCCAAGTAATTTCCTTGTACCTGAGACATCCTTTGGCAAGAAATCCCACAGGCTTGATGCATGGAGGAGCCCTGATCACGGAAAAGCAGTTACTCTTGGCATTGCACCAGCAGTATCCCCCAGCATATATCTTCAGAGAACCATTTATCAAGAAAGAGGTGGTTTAATCTTCCACAGTCATGCACAAATTTCTAAGAGTGGAATGCTGTAAGAGATGCAGATTGATTGTGATGAGAGTACATAACATAAATCACAAATGTGCATCTCTATCTACCTCCCTAACAGCACACAGCAGTAGCAACGCTAACAGTCCCAATAACTTCATGCTGTTGAAAACGAACACAACTTTATTCTTCACTTTTCTTTGACATTTGAAAAACTCAGCAAGCTATAAGGCCTGAAGTAAATTACCTTGCAATTGGACTGGTGAATCTCTGTCTGGTCTGTGGTTATCACAACCAAAAATGTCTGTCAGCAAACTCATTTTTCACCTGCTCAGTGAATTGCACTGCTCCATTTCTAAGGTCAGTGATCTCAGCCGGGAAGGCTAATTGCTAGTAGCTACCACCTGAGATAAGACATACCCCACCAAGTAACTCAGTATGTATCAAATGGGCAAAGAGAGAGAATCCCGTTAGCATCAAATCATCAAATCGTATGCATCGTCTATATCTACAAAATACCCAGTTGAATCACTTTCAGTGCCCTGCCTTAGAAAGCAGAGTCTTAGACGTCTAAGTCAAATATTGTGCAGCCATAACATAGCAAAAATGATTGCATGCTTTTTACCTGAACTTAATAAATTTGGTTAGATGGCAAGCAAATGCAAACAGTTCTGGCAATATCAGCACAGTATGAAGGCAGAACAAGAAATTTTCAGCTGGCTCCTTGCAAGTAGTCTCAGTTTCAGTAGGCATTATGACCACACGAAGATGCCAATTTATTCCAGCTGAAACAATATTGCCCTAAAGCACTGTTGTTCTGCAGCAGTTAGTTTAACTTCCACTTAACCTTTTGCTAATACCTGTGGTTTGGCACCATTTAGTGAAAGCGAACTCACATATAGCAGTTTTATTTCTCTCTTCAAGAAATTCAAATATGTTTTCATACTGGAGATTAACCCCTAACAACAAAAGGTGATGACCACTTATGGATGAGACAATGGCACAAATAAATAAATAAAAATTAACAAAAATTGAAATAAATCCCAGTCAAACTAAGTCCAGACTGATACAAAAACTCATCTATACAGTGACTCAAGTACACATACCCATAGCTCAGCAGGATCTGTAGATATCAGAGCACATGGTATTCATGGGAATATCAGAAAAGCATGAGCTGCTGTGGCAATTTCTCTTTGACTCCTTAAAGAAGGTGAAATTCTTATCTTAGTCTGCTCAAATTAATCCTGCAATGAGAACATGTCCTTGAATAAAACAGACCAAGAACTCTATCAGGGAATTTTACTTTTCTTTAAACCTGGTATGATGGTCAGGATAGTAAGATCATGATTATAGTGCCCAAAGGTCATGCATCAATAAAAACTACCAGACTATTAGGATCTTCCAGCATATGAAGGGTATAGGATAATGCCAATTACCCATAAAACTGATTCAAAATTCAGTTATGAGGGTATGAAAATGAAATTACATTACTGAAATAAATCACTATTCACAAGAGTAGCTCGACAATAAGCAATTTTTCAGGCACAGCTAGGAATGGAGAGCCCAAGTACTGGAGGAACGAAGAGCTCTGCTGAACAAAGCACCAATGTTGCAGCAGCCCCAGAAACTTTTTCCATTTAACATTATGTTGTAGTGACCCACAGCAAACCACCCCCAGAAGGCCCAGTGCTCTGGGTTTGAGATCAGCTTCTGTCTTGCAGTCAGTTTTTCAGCAGTTCAATTAGAACAAAACATGCAGGGATCTGTATTATTTCATCTGTTACCAGTACTCAGGTTAAGCCTAGTGTTTCAAGCTAGTGTTTCAAGCTTGTTCTTGTTGACTTAATAAGCTCTCAGTCTTTCCCTGCAAGAAATCTCAACCACAAAAACAAGGGCAAGGAACTCCTGTCTACCATCTTGAAGTGGCTTCAAACAACTCATTCATCTGTTTGCGTAGGAGCTTGAGCACTCTTGAAACCTACTGAGATGATTAAGGACTCAGCACCTCAGAACAAGCAGCTTGTGTGCATCACAGGCTGGGCATGTAAGGACTGCAGCATGCAGAACTGGGCATGTGCTGAAGTCACCCAGTGATTCTGCAGCAGGGAAGAGTTAACCAAGCCTCGGCTCTGTTGGGTATACAAAAAAAATACTGTAATCAAAACCAGTAGATACCTCTGAGTATGTTGGCTTACATTTTTTTTCCTCCCAGCTTTCTCAGGTTTTAAGAAAGTTAATCCTTAAAGTATTTAAAACTTTCAAAGTTTTGCAGAGACTTTTGGGAATATCAAACAAAAAGTACCACACTAGCAAAGCGGACAATTTATGCTTGTTGCCTGTTATGCTGGAGTAAGCTTGAGTAAGGCTGCTCACAAGAGTGAGGCTGTTCAGAAGCTAATGCAGGAGGAATATTCCAAAAATGCTGTTCATAGGCTCTAAGTCCCATCTCCCCTATACCACTGCCAGTGCAAAACTACTCAGGCGACCTGACAGGAATGGAAGCGTAAGTCAAGAATCATTTTCTCCCTGAACAAGTCAAAATACCAGCTCTGTCTTCAAACATCCATAGCCCTGATGATTTTACTGACTATGATTGGGTGAAAAGAGAGCAATATTGTCATATGAAGCATGAATTCATGTTCACTAATAGAATCCACTTCCCGGGGTGCCTCGCTGCTCCTGACAGTCTCAGCTATTCCAGGAGCTGTGCAGGAGACATCCTCTACAGCAGCTTGGGTTTGGGTGGCTTGTTTTTCTTTCTTTTATCACTCATTAAACCTCTTTAAGATGCAAACAAAGAGATTATTCTTATTACATCAATTATACACTCCCTTATGAAGCCAGAGAGAGTGCAGCTTACAAGACCATGCAGAAGCTTTGTTTCAGAGTTTCTTTCTCTCTTAGATATTATTTCTTTATGAGAGTTCTCCTTTCTGTGTTAGTAGTGACACCTGGTTAGCTGACTGTTAGGGCAGACTTGTTTTTAATTCATATTACTTCAGAGTGTCTGGTTCCTTCTAGTGGAGAATATCCATGTCTATCCATATTTTTACTTTCTGGAGCTAGCCTTGCAAAACTGATGCATTTCAATAAATCTGTTTTCTGTGATAGCTTCACTGACTTCAGTATTATTACATAGGGAATGTAATCTTATTCATGTGCTCCAGCCTTACAAAAAGAATTACCTGAGTTACTAGTGCTACAGTGTGTTTTACTCTCACATTGCTGCTCAAGGCAATAAGAAGGGATGAAGAGGGCATCCAAACATCATATTGTACACTTTCCTGCTTTTATTTGCCTTTATCATAATATGGCTACATAAAGATGATCTGAATTGCTGCCTGGTATTTGGGAAAGTTTTGGGATGATGTGCCAAACACAACATCTCAGGAGCCAGGTAGGTGGTGGGGATGATAAGCAGATAGAAGGAGAGCTTGTTTTACTCCTCGCATAGGACACCTGCCTATATGGAGAGAGAGAAGAAAATATTCTGAATCCTCCACCCCTAATGCAGCCAGGGACCCCAATAAGAACAATTTCTTGCACAAGATATCTCTAAGATGCAATTCCTCCCAGCATCCCTATGGAAAGTGTTTCTATGTACAACACCTCACCATGGAGGACAGATAATATGCAAAAAGCACATCAAAGCCCATAGCTGCTAAAGACACCTGATGTGTGCCACCTTCAAAATGCCATTCTCCTATAAAAAGCAGTGTGAATTGAAGACTTAGTTAAACTTGATGTCATCTGAAAACCTAATTTTAAACTACAAACATTTCAAATAATTGTTGTCTTAGCTCCAACTGACATTTCTTTTTATAATACAGTTATTATTCTCAGTCATTGGCCTCTAAATTAGTTAGAGGAGTATTTGGCTCTTTCAACATCCAGAACCCCATTTCTCATTTTTAGAAAACTGAAGATGTTTTACTTTAGTAAGAGATGCATTGTAATTTCTCATTATGTAACTATTAGACAGTGACTCTAATTTTCTCCATAGCTTCTGTCTCCTTTTGATTAATCCTGACATCTCCATTAAAATCTTCCATTTTTTTCTTTCCTCTTTCTACATCTGCCTCTCACTTTAGGACAAACTCCTCTGTCAGAGCAGGATCAAAAGACCTGCAGCTAACAAAAACAGAGTTTGAATCTCAGTGACTCAGTAAGCTTTGCAAGGCTCAAGATAAAGGGCATATGAAATTAAATCTCTGTTTTCAAGCAAAGCATTCAATCACTTTGTTCCGTTGCTTTGCACTGATCCTAAATAACACTAAATTCACCCAGTTACAAATTTCCAAGAAACATTTTCTCCAGTATAAATGTGGATTTGCAAGATTGTGAAAAGACTGCTAGTTTGCCCCAAGCAAAGTATAACTTACACAAAAAAACCCCATGGATGATTATTCAGGATTCTTATAATTTTATTTGTTTTCCTCAAGATTATATACTTTGCTGAGTGAGCTGGAAGAACTGACATGATACTGCTTGTTTCTGAAATACTTCATTTTTTTTTAAACTTAAAACACTACACTCAGAAAAAATATGCCATTTTTATATTCTCCAGCCCACTCAAAAATGCATTTATTTATTTGTTTTTAAAAGAAAATTAACTGTTGAAATGCATACTGTTATAAAGCTATTATATGCAAGTATATTATAAATATGCATTAATAAATAATATTTTGATGATCCTGTGTTTAATATAAGTATTATATATTTGTTGGAGATCTTCAGCATTCATGTACTTTTTCCACTGTTGTGTTATATGCCACCAGGATCTGTGATCAGTGCTATGCATTAGAGTGTCCTCTATGCAGAAACCACATCCTACTAAATCCTGAGTTATCCTGCAGAGCTTGTAGGGGGATAGCATGTTATTTATGCATTACCACACCCAAGGAGTAGGACACCTCGCTCTTCATAAGTCACCTTGAAGATACCCTTAATACAAGTCACATTTAGACAAGAAGAAAAATAAAACCCAGAAGAAATTTATAGACATATGCTAAATTTTATATCACAAATCCACTGTGGGCTTCCACTCATCTGGAACTCCATTCTTTGTCCCTGAACATCTTTGATGCAAAAGTTAATTGGGAGTTATTTCATATGATGGGTATACTGACCCTTTAGACCACCACTGGTCCAGACTTTCGCTGAAAAGGAGGATGCAGCTGCTGTCCACCAGATCCAACCTCTTCCCTTCATCCAGCCAGATGGAAAACCACACCAGGTAAATGAATGCAGTTGAAAGCCAAACCTGTAAATAAAAAACAGAAGTCAGTGGATCTGTTACCCACTGCGATCACCACAGGGCTGCGCAATGCTGACTGAGGCAAAAGAGAAAAGTGACAATGACATCCAGCACTGGGGATGGGGATGGGGATGAGGCTGAGCCTGCTGCTTTTGGAGTTGCAGAAGATTAACATAGTCATGTAACCACTGCTTTAGCTTCCTTCCAAGTGCTGATTATCTTGGGTTCATCCAGGGTAGTAATAAACAGACCCTTGTGAGGTATTTTTATTTCCACCTGCTGGAAAGGATATATGAATCTCAGGGTGAACCCTCTTTCATGCTCTAAAATCACAAAGGTATGACATTCATTTACAGACCATATGGATGTACAACTGACAGCTTTGACCCATGCTGATGGCATACAATGTCAATGTTAAAATGAAAAATGTTGCTTCAAACTGAAAACCAAAGCATGATTTTTAAATTGTTGAAATAAAACAGATTTGCATTCACAAAGGATAATAGTTCAATTATGAAAAGAAGTAAGTGAAATACTCTCGCCATGTTTAGAATTGACTTTTTTTTTTTAAATGTTCTTGAATCTTCCAGCTAGAGCCAAATGCATGAATAGTTTCAACCCCTCCAAATGAATTTTGCCAAGTTACTATTTATCAAAAAAAAAAAAGTCTGACAATTTATGTGGTTATACTAGGTACCTCTTATTCTACCAAGCTAATATCTCATTCCTTTGTCTGAAACAGCAGCAGGTGAGAGGTGGGATATAAAATACCTCACATTGCTTGACACTGTTCAGTCCCAGAAAATTGCTGTTACTTGACAGCAGATTTTATCCAACCCTTTCAGAGGATGCTTAATTAAGGTTCACAATAGCTCTGTAACATAAGTAAATACTACTGTTGTTTTGAAAGGAAGTAAGCAAGAAAAAAAATAAAGTAGTAACAAATGCTGCCTACTGTTGAAAAAAAAAAACAGAACACAAACAGAAGAGCCAGGAGAAGAACTGCAAGAATCAGACTCATGAGCTTCAAGTACTAACACCAGAAGGAAGATGACAGTCTATTATGAAAATCTAGGTGCTCGTTAGGTTAATCACCTGTAGAAATCCTTTTCTAGCAGTTTCTTTCTCTGATCATTCCAGTTTTCTCTTTGTCTGATAAATTGTGTAAGAGGCTTCTGGGCACAATTAGCAGTCTGGTCTAACACCAGAAAATTGTGAAAAATATTTTTTATTAATTGCAGGGGTTACCAAGTTTACACACACATTCAGGTGATAAAAGCAACACACTTTATTTCTATTTACCAAGAAACTGATAAACAGACATTGAAATGGTGCTATTTACATAGAGCAGATTTGGTGCCCTCTGCATTGCTCTAATGCAGCACACAAATAATTCTGCCTGTTAAAGACATAGCTATTGGCAGCCACCAAGCTCTACTTAGAGTCAGTTTCAGCATTTGTACTGGATGTTCTTTGGGGAAACAGGTTTCATATTCAAAAATATGAAACTCCACAAACAGTGGAAGCTACAAATACATAAGAAATACTCCTCTAAAAAAGTAAGACTACTATATGACTAAGTGCTTAGTGGGATGCAGCTTCAAACCAACAGCTGAGCTGATAAAAGCTGTGTGCTTGGTTATCTGGAATTTCATATTCTCAAGCCAGTATGATGCTACTCTCTTTGAGTATATACAAAATATGTATATATACAAAAGCATTGTCTAAGTGTACATTAACATTTTGATTTACCAACTTTCCTCAGTCACTGAAGTTTGCAGTGACTGTGGGTTCACAGGAGAAGCAAGGCCCATGCATAGCAAATAATATTTCCCTGATATTCTCTTGATGAGAAAGACAAGCCTGAATCAATGCCTGGCCATGAGCAACCTGAACTTTATTGGAGTAAACTGGGTTCAGAATCCAGATCCCAATAATGCTGTTAAGGCACATATTAGATATCATATCTGTCATTCATTGCACAGGATTCTTGAAGTCTTCAGTTGACATTAGCAAACGAAATGTACACAGTCCCTAAGTGTAGTGTCATTACTAGCATTTCAAGGAAGGTGTGGGAAAACAATTCTGTAAGCCTAAAAGTAGGCTTACAGTGAATCTCAAGGAAGCCTCTACTCCAATCTCTTGTTATGATATGAGGATCACCAAGTAAGATTTGAAAGTGGGTATCCACATACAGATGTTCATGTGGGTTGCCCACCACTTTTAGAGGTATATTCTATTCACTTACATCATTCAGATGCCACTCACATGCTGCCCATACATTTATATTTTCATTCCTTTCATGAAGGTCTCCTGTAATTACTCAAGAACAAATTAAATGCACAGAGCTGAGAAACTACACTTGGGAGACCAACCAGGATATAAAAACACAGAAAGAATAAACTACCTCAGGAAAAATTAATGTCAAAAACCTAAAAATAGTTATTGCAAAAGTAATTAGGTGAAACAAACAAGGCTCAAAAGAAAACAGACCTAAATGAGCTGTAGCTGGAATTGCTGAAACGTGACAAGACTTGTGTGAATAAAGATAGCAATAAGAGGACAAATCCTTTGCGCTTAGTTAATAAATCTAAAGGAAACACAACTCCCAGACACATGCATAAACCACTGTAACTGTGGAGGAAATAATGCCATATAGAAAATGTGCTGCTGAATACATTAAGAAGGGGAGAGACAACTCTTCAGACAAACAAATGGCAAATATCCAGTTGCCTCTAGATTAGAGATACTGACTTTGGCCAAGTAAACATCACAAAATGGAACGTAGTAAATAAAATCACACATCTTATGGAAATAAAACAATTACATTATCATCCAGTGATTTTCAGGAAATAGGTGATGGTGAGAGATTGTGCTGGTTTGGGATGTCAGTATCAGATCTATGACTCAGCTGAGTAAAGATAAGGTCTCACATAAAGCAGGCACATTATTCCTTGATTGTTACAAGGGCTGAAGGGGAAAATTTAGGCACTGGGAAGATTTCCATGATCTCCAGATGAATACTGTACATCTGAATACATTGTTCAGACTGGAATGAATGCTCAGGCTTTCACAGCTTAACGTACAGACTGTTTCATTCAGTTTGAAGCAGGGAAAGAGGGAGCATAAGGGGGACAGCAATAGACCAGGGCATGGGATGGCAGCTGAAGACTGAAATGCAACATTTCTTTGTATCCAGGTGAATAGTTCCCAGCCTGAAAACAAATTCCTTCCTTATTGTCACCGCTGTAAAAGGTTTGGTGCTGCCAATTTCTTGCTGGTGCGCAGAGGTCTACGTTGGCATTAGCATTGCTGTCTAAGACTGCAGTTATGTGTGGTGAAACCAGTAATTCATCCTGTGTGGTGGCCCAGTAAAGTAACAGTATGCCATTTTTTCTCCTGGGCCTCCAGTAAGGCCAATTTAGGTAATTCCACTACTGAACACTATCCCTTCTTCTGGGCCCAGGTACTTCTGCAATTTTTCAAGGAAGAACAAAATGACAGAAGAGTTGTTATAAACATACCCAAATTGTATTTGTATTTATCATGTTAAATATACTACTTAAAAAAACCCCAATACAAAG
>WTSP01027879.1:0-82440 GCA_025331215.1 Actenoides lindsayi | reverse complement strand
ATAAATACAAAAAGGCAATCCCTCCCCAAAGGGTCAATCAACATTTTTTCTTTTTCTTTTTTTTTTTTTTTTTTTTTTTTTTTTTTTTTTTTTTTTTGGGTTGATGTTTTGTTTTGTTTTTAAAGAGCAGGCTGGAACATACGGTGATCCCTGACTTCCTCAGTTCCCAGACATATGGATGCCTTCCAGCCACCCCGATGGCAAAGTGGGCTGGCAACAGACTTAATGCCAATGCCATAGGCACACTTGAATGCACAGGCTCCCCTGAGCTATGAAGGAGCCTGTGCTTCCACCAGAAAGCTGTCTTGAGATGCCCCTCAGAAGATCACAGAGCTGTATCCAAAGACCTTTTGGATTAAATGTGTGGGATGTTTGTCACTGTCATCTTTTGAAGTTTTTTGTCCCTGACCTGAAAGGATTTGGCAAGCTGTGCACTTGGTGTTAAACTCTGACTCTGGGTAACCAGTAATGAACCATTCACTGTCAGCAAAGATTAAATTATGAGTGTAATAATAGCTATGCTCTTACTATTAAATATTTCTAAATGGAACTTGTGCACATATGGAATAAAGTCAGTTTTGTGACATCCCTTAACTCTGGTCCAGTTTCATTAATTTTTATTTTCCTCACCTGTTTCCACAGTCATTACTGTCAGCCTGGGGGTAGGCATTTTTGAAACATTCATTTTAATTATAGCACAATAAGAATATAGTCCCTTGTGATATTTATCAGCGGAATACTCAAGAAATTTTTAATATATTGAAAATAAATCCCATTTATAGCATACTGTTTTTCCAACTGTAGAAGATTTTAGCTGTCCATATATCATGCATTTACCACCTTTTGAACATTTAAACAGAGCCTGGAATTTATATGCTTTGATGACTCACTGGTCTCTGCTGCTCAGATGTAATCATCAGTCAATAAAAAGTAAAAGTACTGAGTGAACACAACTAATGCTGCAGTGCTGATCAGGGTGGAAGAGCTGAGCAAAGTGGATTAATAAATTCCAGCATGATCTTTGGCCAGTTACAGACATGGGTGCCCCAGAACAGGCTGGGTCTTATCTATACACAGGCAAGGCCAGGTGACAGAGGAAGTGAGACTGATGGTTACTTAGTACAGAAGCTCCTTATGAAAGTTTATGGTAGACTTTTACTGGCCCCTTAACTTGAAGAATGCAGATTTTGGGGAATGAATAGCTAACCATTGCTGGGAGCTTGAGGAAATTGTTGAACAAAATATTTGTAGAACGTGTTTGAATAGGCTTTGGCACAGAGGACCACCTTTGACAGGCTAACTGTACCTTATTATAGTAGGAAAACATTACAGAGATCCATTAGCAAGGAAGTGTCCAGAGAACAGGCTAAATCGTCACGACTGGGAGCTATTAGCACATAGTACCCCTGGCCTTTTTCCCTGACATGTGGAAGTTTTGAACATAACAGCCAAATCTTTGGCCTCCCAGCTCTGCAATTAAAGTCCTTTTGCAATTAAACACAGTGAGCTGGTTTTGCCTTCATCTGTGGGCTTTAGCTGTAACTGAGTTCAGGCAGTGACTTGGCATATCACTGACCCTGCTGGGCATCTCCAGTATCTCCTCTACTGATGTGCATGACCGCACTGCTTTGGCACCTGCAGCAGATGCACAGTTGGTGTGTTTAGGAGGTGCAAGGAGGTGTTGTGGCAATAGGCTGCAGCTTGCTGAAAGGATTCCCTGGATTAATTCTGTTTCCAGCTCAATCTGCCATAGGGGGTGTCTGCAAATCCCCTCAGCCTGCCCAGAGCCAGCTGTGCAGCTCCTTCACAACACATGAGACTCAGCAGCTCAATATTGCTCACATTGAGATATGTAATTCATGTGCAGTTTAAAGGACCCAATTTCACCAAGGCTATCCTGATTTACCCCTCTTTATGATATGACCATACATATTTATTGAAAATACTGTCAGATTCAAGGTATCTTAGCGGCCTGTGTAGTCTATATTGCCTTTAGGATGAAATAGTGTATCAAGTGACATAAACCTCAGTACTGGTACTAGGCATTTATGGGTGTTGTCATCCCCTTCAAATGGATGCCTGACAAACAGCAGCTGAGTGAAGCAAGGTGGCTCAGGGATGAAAAGGTTTTTTAGCAACAATAAAGTCATAACATAAAGTCAAATGTTCTCAAGGTCTGATCCTGCCTACGTGTCTCCTAGTTGGGGTGTGAATGAGAGCTCATCAATAGCAGAGGCACCTCTGCAAGCCATAGAAAAGGAAGAAACAGAAGGATGCCAGTTAGTGAGTCAAAGCTCCCTCCTGGCAATCCCACTCCAGAGGTATTGAGTGGTGCCCCTCCAACTCTAGCCCAACCAGGATACCCTGAACCAGTTCTCTCAACACATTTTGTCAGCAGAGTAATCTCTTTCTACACCTCAAGCCATGTGGACTTGATGGAAGGCAGTTCTAGGCAGATGCCACCTTCCTGGAACCACAAATCTTTTAAGCTGGCTGTCTGCTTCTTCACCATTTCACTTTGTCTAGAGGCTTCTCTTGCTCTCTTCTGCCTCATGCTAATTACCCTCCTTCCAGCCCAGGTTCCTTATTTCCTTTGTTTAGTTAATCCTCTCTAAATGAACTCCAGAAGAATTAAATAATTAAAAAACGTATCTGAGAATTCAGTTGTTGTCTGCCAGCCATCACTCTGCTCATACATTATATTCCTTTCTCCCCTACCCTCTTCCTTGCCTGTTTAAAGCAAGCCCTTCTGGGTCAGGGACTCTCAGCGAACAGCAATACACAGCACTGTACGCTCACACAATAGGCTTCTAATCTCAGCTGACCCTTCAACAACCCTTAAGCTTAGACTGCCACAAGTATCAACATACAATTTCAGCTAATAGACATCAATGTGTACTCAGGCTTCTATTTTAAACTGTGATCCCTATATTTGCCTGAAAGGCCGATTTGTGATAAATGACAGACTGAAGTGTGGAGTACTGTAACCTCATGGAAAACCCTTGTGTTTATTTGTGAAAGCAATTTCTTTCAAAGGCCCCAGGACCACTTCTATAGTTGAAACTATGGGAATATGCTGCAGATAAATCACTTCTCTTGGTGCTTACACTGTTACAGTTGGGATTCACATCACCCCAGAATTAGGAACAAAGGCTGTGGTGATAATTTGTGTTCTCTCCATAGACAGCAAAGACAGATAGACATCCTCAGAGGCTGATTCATCTTAGTGTCAAAGATTCCCTACTAGATGGCTCCACAGATCTACTCTCCAGACAGTTCAGAAAACTGAATCCTTCCCTTAGTAAAGACACTCCTTAGAATAGAAAATGAACTGCTCCTGTGGGATCAATTTGTGTTTGCTTCTCTCCACATGCAAACTACAAATCTAACATGGTCTTCTGTACCATCTCCATATTTGTATTCCACCTACCTTTTTTAGTTAATTCTTCCTAACAACACTGACTGCTACAAAGATTTCTCTTACTTATGTTAGTTGTAAATAGAACCAGTAAGAAAGATATTTGTTTTCAGTACTTGTTTGTGAGCTCATATACCCACTCCCAAGTCTTACAAGCTGTCCATTTTTCATGTCCATTTTGTGGCATCAGAGAGCTAAGCTGCAGGAGATCTAAGTGCTGGCTATCCCACTTGAAGTCAAAAGGAGATGCAACTTGTAAGACAATAATTAGATTGAATATGTTTATTAAATTATTTTATCTTTATGGTTGGGTTTCTTTCCTATCAGTTTAACCTATTTCAGTTCCAGTATTTCCCATTGCCTTCTGCTGGAGACAACTGCCAGGGTACAAAGAGCAAGCAGTGCATTTTCCCAGATTAAACAGAGAAAGCAGAATGAGTCACTGCTTCATACCATCTTGTTTTGAAAGAGAGCCAAGAGAGACATTGATTTAAAGAGTAAAGTAATTGGCATCTCAAGTTTTGATCTCACATATAGAAAACATGAAAGTTCAAGAGAACAGAGAATTCCTCAGAATTGATCCAGTGTGACAAGGTGCTGCAGAACATCTGAAAAGTAATGTAAAATAAAGGGTAATGCAAAAGTCTCCAGCCTATCAAATTCAACATTTTCTTCTCTCTGAAGGAAATGAAAGAAAAGAAAAAAAAAAAAAAAAAAAGAGAAGAAAAAGGAAAGAAAAAAAAAAAAGAGGAAGTCTGATTTCATTTTGATTTGGTTTTGTGATTTGGGTTTGGAGTTTTGGGCTTGTTTTGCCATTTTATTCAGGTTAAAAAGAAATTGGACAAGACAGGTGAAATTTAACTAAGAAACTTCCTCGTGTTATTACAGCTTTGCAATTGCGATTCATTTACTGTAAACTCCAGTAAATGGTCCAGATTAGTTCACTGTAGCAAGTCATTTTGATTTATTTAAATGGGGCTGAATCGGGCACATAAATAAAGAGTAGTAGTCAATTTCTAGGATTGAAGGCTCTAGCGTCTGTTTTGCTGCACTAGCAATTGCTGACTTTCAAGATGTGCTACAAAAGTACAACACCTGTTTCCCAGATTCTCCATGAAGAAGGAGGAAGCAATTCAGTTGTGTAGACCAACAAAACAAATACAAATCAAGATACAAACATTCCAACAAGCCTTTTACACCTTTTTTTAGAGAGCAAGAGAGAGTCAATAGCAATAGAGCCTCTCCACAAAAGCAGAGCAAAACTGAAATAGCATAAGGTACTCTACATTAAGGAGAAAATTGCAGATTCTCAAAGAAAGAAATGCTTTTTTTTTTTGAGTTTGCATTGAACAAATGCAATTTAACAAACCAGAAAGCTTTAGGCTGTAACTGAGGATGGCAATGAAGAGTAGACCTGGATGTTTTCTTCTTGGCTGCTGGGCCATAGTATTACTCAAATCTTTGAAGTGTCAGTCAAGAGCTTTGGTATCAGGGATATGCCAAGACTCCATTTGTTATTTTCCTCTTTTTATAACTTTGTTTTTGCCTTTGCAATCCAAGAGTTAACCTTTTTCTTGGTGGTCTAAGTATGGAGGGTGACTACTTAAAGTTATCTGCTGTGAGGATCAAATTTTACAAAAATGAGGTACCCTGCTTATCCAGCGGTCACCAGTTATGGACCACAGCTTGTGAAAACAGAGCCTCTGGGACCATGTGTAACCCAAGAGGAGTCTGAGAACCACTGACACTGTAGTATATCTCCTCTTCAGTGGCCAGACCTATTTTGTGGACTACTGCTAGCATGTGCTTACCGCCAGGTAACAGCCCCTCTCCAGGAAGAGACCAAAGTGTCTAAGACAAGGAGCACCAGCAACGAAAATGTGCCGCCCCCACAGATCAGTTCAACAACAAACACTGTGCCAAAGAGGAGGCAAAAGTGCAAATCCTCACTTCTTATAATGAAATGAACTCTTAGTTATTTTTGGAAAAAGACAGGTAACTATTTCCAGTTTAGAGTAGGGAAATAAGAATTTTAAATTCCTTTAGTAAAGCAATGGGTTACTAAATATCAACAAAGCAGAAAACCTGGACCACTGGCTGTAGATATATTGACTGATGAGACTGTTGAACCATGTTTTTCAAAGTAGGACAGCGGATAAGTCCTCTGAGATATGATGACTGTCCAAAAGATTGAACAGAGCAGACAGGAGACAATTTTTTCAATATTTCCACAGGATAATGTGCTGAAAATGTAACTATAGGTCTGTCAATTTAATGATTACCCAGGGTAAAGCTCAGGAAGGCAAAATAGGATGTGTTCAATAAATAATTAAGGGTGAACAGCATAATTATAGAATCATAGAATCATTTATGTTGTAAAAGACCTTTAGATTCATTGAGTCCAAGTGTTAACTCAGCACTGCCAGGTCATCACTAAACCACGTCCCTAAGCACCACATCTATATGTCTTTTAAAGACCTCCAGGGATGGTGACCTCCACCACTTCCCTGGGCAGCCTGTGTCAATGCTTGATAACCCTTTTGGTGAAGAAATTTTCTCTAATATCCAACCTAAACTTAAGCTGGCACAACTTGAGGCCATTTCTTCTTGTCCTATCGCTTATTATTTGGGAAAAGAGACTGACCCTCATCTGAGTGATAATGTCTCCCATGAGCATAATTTTCTTCAGGCTAAACAACACCAGTTCCCTCAATTGCTCCTCATAGGACCTGTTCTCTAAATTCTTCACCAGCTTTGTTGCCTTCCTTTGGACATACTCCAGCACCTCAATGTCCTTTTTGGAGTGAATGGCCCAAAACTGAACACAGTATTTGAGGTGTGGCCTCACCAGTGCTGAGTACAAGGTCAAGTACAAGATCACTTCCTTAGTCCTGCTGGCCACATTATTTTTGATACCCTCCAGGATGCTCATAGCTTTCCTGGCCACTTGGGCACACTGTTGGCTTATATTCAGCCAGCTATTGACCAACACTCCCAGGTCCTTGTCTGCCAGGCTGCTTTCCAAACACTCTTCCCCAAGTCTATAGCATTGCATGGGGTTGTTGTGATCCAAGTGCAGGACTCACTATTTGGCCCTGTTGAACTTCATACAGCTGGTGTCGACCCATTGATCCACCTATCCAGATCCGTCTGTAGAGATTTCCTACCTATCCAGATCCATCTGTAGAGCTTTCCTACCTTCAAGCAGATCAACACTCCCACCCAACTTGCTGTCATCTGCAAATTTACTGATGGTGCACTTAATCCCTTCATTCAGATTATTGATAAAGATATTAAACAGAACTGGCCCCAATTCTGGGGAATACCACTTGTGACTGGCTGTCAATTGGATTTAACTCCATTAATCACCATTCTCTGGGCTCAGACATCCAGACAGTTTTTTATTCAGCAAAGAATATATGCCCATCCAGGCCATCAGTAGTCAGCTTCTCCACAAGCATGCTGTGGGAAACAGTGTCAAAAGCTTTACTAAATTCCAGATAGACAACACCCACAGTCTTTCCCTCATCTACTAAGTGGGTAATTTAATACCAGATAACATGGTTTAATGAAAGACAAAACTTTTTAGATAAATACTGTGCATTTTTGGTGGGATTACTAGTCTGCCAAAACGCGCATTTGTCAAAATAGCAGATTTATATAAGGCCATATGATTTTCTCATTTAAAAGAATCATGGGTAAACAAATTTAAAATTTACTAGAGAGATTTTAAAAGAAAATACTAAATGAGAATGATCTTTGAAAAATTACATTCCTGCTAGGGTTTTTGTATCCAAATGTGGTTCAGGGGAGTTCATGGACTAGGAGGGAAGGCAAGAGAAATTGGTGGTAAAGGCTGTGGTTGGCACTAACTGAAAGAGAGATAAAGCTATCTTCTAGAGAGAGGTCCAGACAGCAGGAAAAACTGCACTTGCCTTCTTTTAATTAAAGAACTAGGTGCAAAGATCAAACAGTTAGGAACAGGGAATGTGGGCTGTAAGTAAAATAAAAAATGAATTAATGTTGACAAGAAAAAAACTCACCCTTTTTTAATGAGAGTAGACTGGAGAGAGTTCAGATGAGATCCCTAGAATGGTTTGAAATTTGGAAAGCCTTTAATGAGAGACTGAAGAAGCTCAAGTGAATTTTTTCTCATCTTCAAACTTTCATTTCTACCCAGTTCCAGCAAACACTCCTGCTCTACCAACAGGGTCTGGATCTGCTGAGTGCCTGCCCATGATTGCTGGGACAGAGGTGACTCCCTTAAGGCCATGACTGGTGTCAGCAGCCTCTGGGCAACCTGTGCCAGTGCCTGATCACCCTCAATGGTACAAAAAAAAAGGAGTTGAGTGTTTATGTGTTTATGAAGAATTCTCTGTATTTTAATTTCTATCCATTGCCTCTTGTCCTGTCACTGGGGACCAAGAAAACCCTGGCTCTATCTCCTTCACTCCGTCTTTTCCAATATTTACTCATATGGATAAGATCCCCTTGAGCCTTATATTCTCCAGGCTGAACAGTCACAGCAATCTCAGTTTGTCCTCATATCAGAGATTATCCAGTCCCTTCATCAGCTTCTTGGCCCTTTCCTGGAATCACTCCAGCATGTCCATGTCTTTCTTGTACTGGGCAGCCCAGCACAGGACCCAGCAATGCAGATGTGTTTCACCAGTGCTGAGTAGAGGGGAAGGGGAAGGATCACCCCCTTGATCCATTGGGTCAAGTGCTCTTCCTAATGCAGCCCCATACCAAGTTGGAAGATGATGGGATAAGTAGGGGACATAGAGAGGAATCAGGGAAACACATCTGCCTCTCAGAAAGGAGACAGAAATGATTGTAAAAAAAAAAAAGTTTAGTTGATGAGCAAATATCAATAGTATTTTGTCCATTTGTTCTTTGATAAGATGTAGAAGTGAAAGAGTCTGTTGATGAAGAAGTCAAGAGTGACAGAGGTATTCATGGATTATAGGTACCTGATTCAATTCAGCTGGTGAAGTAGATCAAGGGGGCATGCCTGAAGGGAAAGGAGAAGGAATACTTAACAGCAGGAGTGAAAGGGATTTCTGTCAGAGAGCCTGTACTCCAGAGGCAGGACTAGAGAAAACCGTCTATCTGGAAGTGTAAAGGATTGAGTGTGCTATATGAGGGAGCCCTTAAGGAAGACTATGATGGGGAGCAGAGTCATGGCATGGGCCACAGCAGGAGCATCCAGGTCTTGGGCTAGATAAAGCCATGGCCACATGCTTTCTTCACTACAATTTCTATTCTTTTGCATAAAGCAGAAGAACCATCACACCTTGGGTGCTGACAACTACTCTAAAGGGCATGGTGTTTAAGATATTCTTCAAGACAGGAGACAGGGATTTGGATTTCTTGAAGCAGAAGCATGAACTGAAGGTATGGATTAACTCTCTTTCGAGTAGCTAGTAATATTCTGCTTCAGTATCTGAGTAGTGGGGCACATACAAAAAAGAAGATACATTTATACCAAGTCCTATCATATCTAAGGCTTTCTGTAACTCTGGGATATTTTTAAGAATAAAAGCTGAACAAGGACTGCATATTGAATGAAGCTGTCCAAATAAGCACACTGGGGAAAAAAAAAAAAAAAAAAAAGAGTCCCAAGAGCAGAAAACTAATTTACCAGGCAAGTAGTTAAGAAAATTCAATAACAGATACCTGAAACTTGCCAAGTTTGAACTAGGAGTCAGGCAGGTATTTTTAGAAGCAGGGATAGTTACAACATTGGAACAACTTTTAGGTACACAATGGAGAATCAATCTCATATGTCCTTAAATGAACACTGAATTTATTCATAGGAAGGTAGTTTCTGTTTTAGGCAGAACATAAAATCTAAACATGGGAATGTTTCTGTTGAGTTGTATCAGAATTCAGAATGGCTGATCATAAGGTTTTGGTCAACTTGTTAAAATGAATTTGTCTCAGCAATGAAAAAGCAAGGAGGTTTCCTCTTGTAACTTCCAGCCCCATAACACTCCCTGTTGGACGGTTTGTTTCTGAAATAGCAAGGAGATCATGAGTGCAAATTATATCGAGACAGCAGCATTTTTTCAAAAAAACCCAAAACCCCAAACATCTATTTACTGTTATTTAGTAATAAAATCTGGTTTTATGCTACCACAAAGATAATTAATTTGATCAGTGTAATTCATAACTAGAAGAATGCATCTGTATTCGAAAACCTTTATCAAAGGTTTAATCTAACAGGTAGATAATAAACACACACAACTATCAGTTCTGAACTTTTGAAAGACATGAAGCTGTTTTCCCAGTCTATCGCTGGTTCATTTCATTATAACCCCTTTAAAGAGATGTCATAACATCCCTTTGCTTTCAAGCTTAAAGTTTTGGCAGGACATGTGTGTGGGGAGGTGGTAATTCTGAGATACTGGAAGCTTTCGAACAGGGTAAGAACAGCATTTTCCAGACATCCTGCTGACATCAATTCATGGATGCATGTAACTTCTTATCATCTCCATTGCATGCCATGACTCTCAAAGACACTCCCTGGGCCACTGTTCATATAGATTTGTTTGTTCTGTTCAGAAAGATAGGAGAGGAAAAATTCAGATACTTTGCCATTAAAAGGGGCTGGAATAGTTAATGTCTGAAATAGTTTGTAGACAGAATTTCAAATAAGAGATTGAAATGCTGGATAAGGGGAAGCACTTTGAAGATTGTGATCAAGTTTCATCTTTGAAGACAGCCAAAAGAAAGTAGACAAGTTTAATGGAAGAGGTTACTCAAGGTGACTTGCCATCACTGTTCCTGAATGTGAAAGTAGCAGGTTAATAAAAAGTTCTTTTTCTTTGAATATAGGAGTGCAGCAACAGAATCACACTGAATTTTAACTCTTCAGTGACCATGTTGGCTTCCCCTCCCGCTCAGTCTTTATCAGTGGGGTCAGTCTGGGGGTATTTTATGTCAACTATGGACATGCTGCAGGTTCATCACATCAAAAAGACCACCTACAAGTCTTAGTCTGGTTAGAGAACAACACAAGGACCTGATTAAAGCAGAGATATTTTATTTAAAATATATGTGAATGTATGTATGTATATCCCCCTGTGCAAACATTTAGCCCCAGCCCTGGTATCTACTAAAGGAGGCTGGATGATGGAGTTCTTGGAGGGAGATGTGAATTTAATTCCCAAAGCAACAGTCTGATAGCACAGCCAAGTACCACTTGCAATACAGTGCCACTGTGTAGGCATGTAAAAGTCTTCCCAAGGAATTTTCCCAGTGTCAGGTACTTAAAAAAATAGACGAAACTACAGAGCATTTCCAAGATCTCTTTTATTTCATATTAACATCAGCTAGCTAGTAGTATGAGAGATTTGAACAATTCTTTGAGGCAGAGAGCCAAAGGCAACTGCAGAGAGTTCCAGAAGGGAAAGCAAACACAGCAACATCCATGGTTCAAAAGAAAACTTCAGGTGATCCATTATGAAGTTTCCATATTGCAGGCATGATGGAAAATTATTGTGGCATGTCTGCACAAAGGAAAATACTGTGCAGGAAACCTTTACTTTTGCCTAAGATGTACTTGTAAATGCTGCAGATATTTTTTCTTGTCTGTATGGTTTATCTAACATATACTGTGGACTCTTCCGTTAGAAATATCTTGGTCATGCATCTGACTTTTGGAAGCATTAAAATGTTGTTATCTGCAGAAACAGGGAGGTATAAATTAAATTCCATTAGACTAGAGGGACAAAGAAAAGCAAGAAACTAAAGCTAACCTTGCAGTAGTTTTCCCCACTACTGTAACAGAAATTACCAAGGTAAGACAGGTAAAGTGAAAAACTGGTATATCATATCACAGAAGATGTAGGAGTTCAGTGCTATTTCAAGTTTACTTCTTTCATGTGTTGCATTTTTCTAAGAACATATTTAAAAGACCCTGCCTACAATGCACACATCTGTTTCTTGAATGACTACTGTTGAATACAATGGTAAAACAATTCCACAAAATCTCCACCAAAACAAAACAAAACAAAAAAACCCAAACCAGCAACATTTCTCCTTCCCATCCTAAAAGAAAACCCTCTGCTTACTTCTTTAGTTCAAGACTCTGAGACATTTTTGGTTGGGTATAAAGCAGTAAGTAAACACAGGTATTACATCAATTTCTGCAGCAACTAATAACTTCTTTTTCTGAGATCCCAAAGACTGGGATAATTACATTCTGCTAGAGACAAAACAATTTATGAAAAAAAGAGATGACAGTCTCTTATTAAAAATTAAATAGGACTTTCATAATCGTCTGCTTCAAATATGCGTGAATAATGACAGCTAGAAACCAGTCTCTGCAGATTGCTCATGAAGTGAGTGTGAAGCTGAAGTCAGGGTAAGAAAAAAAATCACAATGATAAAAGAGCGCTTTCTTGGAGCTTTTACAGGGTCATTTGGCCTAGGCCAGATGAAAGTGAATATTTTTCCAATATCCTGTAACAAGACGGAGAAAACAGAATTAAAAATTATCTTTTTCAGCAAACCCAAAAATCAAAGTCAACTTCTCTAGAATTAAGTCCACTGGAAAATAAAGTCTCCCTTTTCTTCCAACAGGTTTTAGCTTTTAATTATGTAAAGCCTTCATGAAGGCATTTCTATCTTTTTGTAAATTTAATTCATATAATGTCCTAATTATCTGCAGACATATTAATAACTTTGAACAATATAATAACGTAGCAAGCTGAATTGTGTTTTCAAAACAACAGTAAAACAAGGCTTAAAGAAGTAGACCCATCCATAATTATTGTACAGTTCATATGTAAATGTATTACTGGTATTGGAAATATTGTGCAAAAGAACAAAGAATCCAATGCGCTGAACTCTCTCAGATGCCCACAGTTAACAAAACCTAATAGTATTGTGGGCTGAAAAAGATGGACATTTCTTCCCCTGTGGGGAGCTGCCTTTATCTACTCATAATTTCTTTAGTGAATTGAATTAATTTTTAATAACAATTTTACTCCTTATAAAACTGAAAAGATGACTCATGGGAAGCCAGGGATATTATTTAGATACTGTCTTCAGAATACAACCCTGCTGCAAAAACACAAAAGTAACTGTTGGAGCAGAAAATGAAGAAGAAAGTCACAGAACACATCTGTGCTTTTGGAAGAAGGGTTGAAAGAAAGGGGCTTTTTTATATTTGATTTTTTTTTAATTCCTCTTTATAAAATCCTAGCTCTTAAAAAAAAGTTATGTCAAAGACATCTCCTAAGATAAGAATAATGTGTCAGTATTTGAACTCGTTTCAAATGTCTCCAAGCCTAGAAGAAAAGGCTCTGCACAAATCTTTACATCAGAACATGAAATTAGGGTAGGGAACCCCTTTCAGAAAAGAACATATGTGCAATGAGCCTTATGAAAAAGTCATCTCCTTCTCTGGAGACATTCAAAACCCACCAGGATACATTCCTGTGTGACCTAATCTAGGTGATCCTGCTCTGGCAGGGGGGTTGGACTAGATGATCTTTCAAGGTTCCTTCCAATCCCTAACATTCTGTGATTCTGTGATTTGAAAACAGAGGGCCTGATTTCTCTGATTTAATAGTGGTGTTTTACCGACACCCTCCACTCACACCAATAGTCTCCCTTTTTCCTCATGAGAAATAGTAGGAAGAATGCAGTCAAAATCATCCTCTTTCACTTGACACCACTGAAATTTTGCAGCAGAGTCACCTCTTGCATTTCCAGCCACATTCCTCAGCAGCCCAGGTTTATCCATTCACAGTCCATGACACAGAGAATGTGGTATTCTGGTTTCACTGGGACAGAATCATAGGACTGCCATGATCTGCAGGTCATTATCAGTTTGGAGTCAGCCAGGGCAGCTGACCTGTGTTGGCTCACAGGTGTGCCCCATCCTATAAACATCACATTCAGAATAAAGAGATAAGTTTGGGGGGCCAGGGAAGGAAAAAGGAAAGGAGGCTCTTGCTCAAGTTCCTCCTCTTGCCTGGGCTCCTCCTGACCCTGCTCCTAAGGACTGCCCTCCTGTTTACTGTGACCACCACACAATTTTTGGTCTGAATATAACTTTATTTACATTATACTGTCATCAGTTTGCCTGTTTCATTAAATCTGTTTTCGTTTCAACACATGGGTGTCCTTCCCTTTCCCTGATCACTCTTCTTGGATGGGGAGGGGTCATTGGGTGTTAGAGCAGCTGCTATAGTTTAGCCCCAGATACAGGCTAAATGTAGACATGTGGCTGTATTGAGGATTTAGCCTAAATATCAAGACACCCCCAGAAGATGCATTCCATGCTATCAGTATTTCCTCTGACTCAAAATACATTTTTGGTACTTCTTTATGAAAGAATCTATTTCAGAATACGTATGTGCCATGGCATGGCCTCAAACATAGGGACGGAAAGCATTTACTTTAAGATCCCATCTCATATTACTTGAGAATTAAACCACATAAGCATTATAATGAAATGTCAAATATGAAGCTAAATTAATGCTGGCACTGATACTAAAAAGATGGAACAAATTCATTCTTCTTACCTTTTCCATCCTTTATTGTAAGTTGTTTGATTCCTGAATAAAAAAAAAGCAAGCATTAGTACAGTACAATTACATATTTATGCAAGGAATTATGGTTATCCTGTTGTGTGGAACTTTCTTGATTACTTGGTGCCCTTTCCTGCATTTTCAAACTCACCTTAAAATAACAAGTAAGCTCTTGTGGAAGATTCCAGTTCTAGCATAAATATTTCTTTGATTTGAACTCAATATGAATAGCAGGATGCATCGACTCAGGAGATAAACAACTATCTTGTTTTTGCTGGAAAAAAGTCAATCTAGAGGTGTTCCAAATATCTTCAGATGCCTCAGTGCCTTCTTGATCTCACACAATTTGAAAGAATAAAGTGTTTCTTCTGTTCCTCCCCAGACTCCCACTATTCTCTTTTAGGATGAGATTTTTCAAAGGAAAGAATGATTGAGCTCAAAGTCAAGTCAGGCAGAACACATCTGCATATGCTGTTTGACTGCCTTGTCAGGGGAAAGTCATTAAACTCAGCTATAGTATGCTTGGACCTACTCATCTGAGGTCCTTATATTGATGCTGATACTTCTGCTGAGTACTTTATTTTCTGCCATCCTTCTGCCAGGAAATACAAGCACATTACTCTCAATAAAAAGAACCCCAAACAACTAGTTCTAGGAAAAAATCCAATCTTTCCATCTCAGCTTGAACCTCATTAGTCTATGTACAATCTAAGTTAGCAAACCACTTTATGTGTTAAACATAACCATTGTGAATTGTCCTCTGGAAGCTTCTTATATAAATATTATATTCCCAATATTCCCATGTTAAATAAAAGTGCCTTTTTTTTTTTTTTTTCTGCTGGGAAACCAGCATTTTAAGTACAACTTTATCCATCTAAAAGTTCATGAAAGTCTGCATTAAAGACTGATTGTGTTTGGAAAATTGTGGCATGCCTGCTGGATTTTTACTTCAGGGACCTTTGAGCTATGATTCTTCTTTGCTGTGCTACAGTAAATTTCATGACATGCTCTCTCTCAATTTGATAGCAAACAGAATAAATCAAGTGCTGGTTGAGACTCCAAAGAAACATTCCTATGGATCATGCTACAAGAACTAAACAAAGTGCTAACCCTGTTTATTTAAAATACTTTTATCCATAAATCATGTTTCCTCAAAACAGATTTATCCAGCATCCACTGAGATCCTGTTCTGCCTAAGGGAAAGGAAGAGAATGGTGTTTCCTGTACCACTGCACCTGTGTATTCAGGGCATAGTAGCTTCCCACAGCAAATATCTAGAATTATGCATCTACTGAAAGAGCAGAGTCAGCATCCGAGAGAGCATTTCTCATTCTTATGCATGACACCAGGTGTAATGGAGACATGGATCAGGAAAGTGTAATATGTCATGTTGCCTTCCAGACTCTGTGTTTACTACAGCTCATAGACTTTCAACAAGACAACTAGTATTTAATTCAAGAAGAGCAGACATACAAATTTCCTATGTTCACCATGTGACTTCTCTCCGTTAATAAAATAGACAAAAGGGTCCTTGGCAGAGCTCCATTTCCACGCAAAAAATAAACAAGGGCTCGGTAACTGGCTTACCATGCATTAGCACTTGGCCTCTGCAAATCCCTCTGTACTTGAACATCGGCAAATCTCATGAGGGAGTGAATATAAAAATGTGCAACTCTTTTAAAGTTATTCTTTTGGGGTTTTCTTTGTGTTTTGCTTTTTAAATAAAACTGATAATTTCTGCTGTGACAGTGAACAGATTCTGTCTCAGTCATAGGTAAGGATTAAATCATTGTTTGAACTGTGATGTTGAAATGACAACTATCATTTTTTTACCCTCCTATCTTAAAAAGGTTTATTCTTGTGTTAGAGACAATGGCAGTGCAAAGGACATCAAGACTTTCTTGATGGCTTACAAAAAGGCTCAGTGCTGTCTCAAGGGTGCAGTAGCTCACAGACAGAAGTGGAAATTCATTAATTTGTCTTTCCATTAAAAAAGAAAACCATACAACCACCCAGACAGCAGCCTGGTATTTATAACCAAAAAGGGAGAAAGATTACTTTCATGAAGACACTTCTTATAAAATATAAATATATTAAAATTCTTATAAATATTCCTAAAACACAAGCTGCCTGGAGGGCAGATGAACTAATAAAAACTGTTTTCCTATCAATTAGGAAACTATTGGGCAATGCAGATGCTCTCCTACCCCCTGCCCAGACACACAGTAAATTGACCTTGCCACCCTTCTCTTCATGTCCCTTGTGATACCCATGTTTGCACTCCCTAGACCCCAGGCAAAGAGGGCAGAGCTGCAGCTGCTCTGGAGTTGTGCCCATGCTATTGTACCCACATCCTTCCCACCACCCCTCAGAGTGGGGCACTGTGATAGGGTCTCTCCTCTGCCAGCCTTTGCTTTTCATGAAATGCACAGAAGCTTAATTATCTTTGAGACTTAGTCTCCCTTTCAAAATTTGGCTAAGATTGGCCAGCAGGTTGAAAACCTTATTACATGTAGACAAACACACACATTTTATTTCCTTAGGAAACCAGGCTAATAGAAACAATAGTGAAAAACGCAGTAGGTCTATCAACAGCAGTGAAGCTGTGTGAAGCAGTTGTGACTGTAAAGAGTTCAAACAAGAAAAAAAGAAGTGAGAAAGATAATAAATATTTCCTCCTCAGTACTGCTGCACAGTCGGAGCAGGCTCAAAAATTACCCGTAGGTCTTAACTTTGGGAACCATTTTAATTTCTTTTAATCATAGCGTATAGTCTGACCTGCTTCAGTTAGCTCCCTTGTAATGTAAACCACCACACTGCAGACTACATGATTTGTAAGCCCCAGCTGGAGTTGTTCTTTTTGCTTAAAATCCCAAGGGAAGGGAGAAGAATCTTGGTATAATCAAAGACACTGGGGTTGCAGCCTCCATCCTATCTTTTCAGAGGTATTTCTTTTTTCTTGTTACCAACACTAATTTTTAATTCCTTTCCATGATAACATATACTTTCATATTTTATTCTTTCCCTGCTTTGTTTATTCTTCTAATCTCATAGCATAAAGGAAAAATGGATAATCTAGCATTACCCAACAGAAAACAGGCTCCTTGGGAGACATTAGGCAAACATCAGAGTAGGGAATGTATCACTTCCACACACAGGGTTCTATTGTATTTCTGTTGGTGCATTCTTTTAATATATATACTTTTTAAAAAGCATAGATTAGTTGCATACACGACAGTTTATCACAGAGTCATTTGTTAAAACTGTGCCTGGGCTGAGCGCACTTGTTTAGTGGTACCAACACCTACCCTATGGAAGAGGGCATATGGCATCTGGCTAAAGTCAAACCTCTCTGCAGACAATGCCCACATTTTCAGTGGTGACAGCAGGTGCCCTAATGGAGATCCTCAAGTTCACATTTTGGGGATATCAGCTGTGTCACATATTTTCTTCTGAGTTTATCAGGAAACGGTTTACAAATTAGGATAAAGGATACAAAATGAAATAGTAATTTCTGTTCTTGCTTGACTTTGTTAACGAGGTCCCATCCATCAGACTTTACCTTTTGCCCCTTACTAGGTATCAGATGGCATTGTCCTACCTGAAGTCTCTAATTCTGCTATCTGCAGACATGCCATCCTTCAGAAAATGGTCCAGGCCTCCCAGACAGAGTGATCTCTTACACCCTTTTACTAGCCTGGATATCTGTAGTTTGGCTTCCATCAACTCCTGGATTGCCTGGCAAGTGATACAGGCCTTACCAGTAAAGTCTCTAACCAATTGGTTCTCCAACAAGTTGCCTGCAGCCGTTATGGGAGGTTGAGCCAGCAGGTCCTGCCTGCTTGGTCTCAGCAAGACCAAGGGAACTGCTATGTACAAAATGGCCTCAGTCCAAGGTTCCCAAGTCCTCTGCCATGGTCCAGGGCTTGCACAAATCTTATAGTGATTAAGACTCTTTTTATGCTTCTAGTATATGGAAAACTCCAGCAGCAAGAATATCTGCTTCTTAATCATGCCATGACTTTATAGATATTTGAACCCAAATCTTTCTGGCATTCATCTGCCAATATACACATCCTCACCAGACAGTCCAACTAATCCAATTCAAGTTTTTCTGGTTTATTAACTAAGCATCTTTCTCTACGCTGGCAGATTCACTAAATTCTCTTAGACTCTCATCCTTTTGCTGATCAGTCTTTATAAATCTTCCATTTCTGCACTAGGGTGTTCTCAGCAATGGAATTTCAAACTAATGGAATTTTTTTTGTGATGGGAAAACTTATTTTTAAGTGGGAATACATTATTTTATTTTTTTTAAACTGAACAGTGCAATCCTAAATAACAGTCACATTAATGCCTCATTGGGAAGCTGAAAAAAGTAATGGATGTTTAATGGGCTACAGTCAAGAAATATTTTCTTCAAAGAATCTTTTACAAATACTATGTATTTTAAATTGGAGGCAGTTGTGTCATCTTTGTCATAATTTCATATGGGTAAAAAATGAACAGCTGTACCTTTCACGTGACTTTCTCCCTCCAATTTCAATATCATATTAAAACGATTACAGCATTTCCAAACATCTTCCGTTTTAAGACTTTCAAAAAATCCCATTCAATTTCACTACCCTTTTTCTGAACGGAAGTATCTTGGATGCAGTTATTTGCAGTAGGTACCTTACATGCAAAGCCACTGAGTTCTGCTGCAAAAGCAGCTGTTCGTCTTCCCATTTGAACAGCTTTTATTTAAGACAAGTTTTCTTCTTAAAAGTTATTGTAGACAGACAGCTAGGACTTTAAGTTCTGTCAGGCAGCCTAAACACACACAGATACATAATACTATCTGGGGGAAAAGTCAGCTTTTAAACAATCTTATTGCTTTCACGTTCTGTTCCCAAAAACTTACGCAGGTGCTGTTATTGATGTAGTCCAGACTTCCAGAATATCCAGGTTGATGGATGCTATTAGGCTGTGCTTTGTTCTGGAGCCGGTCCAGGAAAGCATTATTTACCCTTAAAATACAGAAAGAAAAATTAATGATGATTGAAGGTAGTTGAGGATTTCACAAACTTTTAAAATATTACATCCTGAGTGTCTTTCTCTATTCTCAGTTCAATACCCATCTTCCTATGTTTTTAAAGCCTGTGCTGCATATCCATGGACTGGCATGAGATAGGGTGGATTTCATTTTCAGTTCACTAGATGCATCCTTATCCTGTGATCAGCCCATTGTGAATAGCGGGCATACCTCAGCTGCTGTGAGAAATGCACCGAAGATGACCTGCATACCATCACCCACCTTATCAGGGAGGTTAGCTACTCTGACAATTCATCTTAGGTAGTCATTTAGGCTCCAGTACACAAGAAGAGTTTCTAGAAGTTCTGATTTTCTAATGCCAATGAAAAAAAAACACTTAAGCTTGTTACAAATAAAGACAACTTGTGTAGCTGACAATCTTCCCTACCATCCAGCTCTGAAATCAACTCTAGCATTTTCTTGTACTGCTCTATCAACTTGGAAAAAAACATGCACAAATACAAATACACTTTTCCTCAATCTGTTTCAAATATTTTCAAACCTTCTGAAAACTGTTTCTTTTTCCCCCCTATTAAGGCTTAGGACTGATACACATGCTTAGACGTGACTGTTGTTTTAATGTTTTACAATGCTATTGGTAAGAACGATGTAAAATGCAAGATACTGGATTATTTCTATCTAGGGACATGAGATGGACTGAATCAAAAATCCTTCATTAACTGCTATGGGTAATTATTTCAGTATCTTCGCTAGAGAAAAAAAAGAAATGAAAACAGTATGGAGAGCGGTTGCCTACAGAAGTATTATTTTTTTAATATATATTTCCCTAATGATATTTACAAAAAAAGAGAAAAAAAAAAAAGGAAAAACCGGTGGTTTTATTTTTAAGCCTGAGCGTTGTTTCTTTTTACCAGCAAAAAAAACCCCAAAGCTGAGAATAAATCCGTGCTTCAAGATAATGGAAAGTCAGTCAAGTGACAGAAGTGCAAGATTAGAACTGCTGAGCACAGAGAGGGCACAGCAGTGGGGCACAGCCTGGGGCACAAAGCACTGCAGATGTAAAAAGGCCTTCCTGCACTGCAGCTTCTCTCTGTATCGATATCAAGCCTCATGTTTCGCTCCATTCTTTAGCCTCAGTGACAGTCCACCACAAAATGTGGCATGGACTAAATAGCCTATTCTAAAATAAGGTAAAAATAAATAATTAGATAGACACATAAAGAAATAAAATGTTTCCCTGCTGAAACTACTGTACTAGTAGTTACCCATGGAGCTACTAATACTTGCTACCCTGTGCTGTATCCTACACTGATAGGACGACTCAAGTGAAAAAGGCACTCTGGGTCATACTGCATTACAGTGAGCAGCTGTAATGATGCATATTAGTGGCTCATTTGAAGACAAAGTTAAATCAGAGGCAAGGTCAGGGATCCTCGTTGCAAGTGTCTTCTAAAGCACAAATGCCTGCAATTTTGAGATCCTTTCCAGACAGGAATTCCATTAAAGTGTATTCTGCATTTTTCCATCATACCTCCTCTGTTCGTTTTGAAGTGCTCTTGTCCTGGCTTCCTCTTCCTGCTTTTGTTTGAATTCCATTAATTCAGCCTGGGAGTGATAAAAGTGGAAAAAACCCCAACATAAACCAACAAACTTACTATTAATTAATATACCTATGTCACAAACCCAATTAATTCCACATGGTGTTAGCTTCAGCTAGAGCCACTGTCATTCCCAGAACTTCTCTCAACAGCATTTTTTTTTCATGTGACAGCACTATGTTAAAAACTGAGCTCATTTTTCTGTTCCGCATTGCATTTTTTTTTTGTGCCTTAAAAAGTGGGAAGTTACAGGCTTCAGACATTTACAGTCCTACATTTAAAGGGATATGCCAGACACCAATCTGCTTTCCCATGTCCCAGCCCGCGGGTTTGAATTTCCCTGTGGATCAAAGGGGGAAGACAGATAAAGTCATCTGGCAGGAGCAGACACAGTGGTCACACCCGTAGGGTACAAAGGAAACATCCCCTTCGCCTCCTGCCGCTCTGGAGCTCGAGGAGAAGACGAGACCAGGGGTACATGGCATGGTGTGTCACTTCCAGCTCCCTGGGGCTCCCCCAAGGGTGAGGGAAGGACAAATGGTACCTGTTGGTGTGGTGGAAGCGTGTGCAAGATGGCAGCATTGCAGCAGCCTACCGGACTTACATTACATTATATTAAAGTATATTAACAGCGTCAAAGGAAATTCTTTTCAGAGGAGAATTTCCTTATGCAATTTTAGCCAGGACTGTGAAAGAAACACAGCTTGTATGACTCTGCTCTGCATGTGTACTGCTTCTCTGGCTCTCAGTCCCTGAAATGCACCCAAGAATAGAAGATGCAGATTTTTTTGCAAAGAAAATTTGGCTTGCAGGATGAGGGGGAAGGGATAGGAACCGACCCATCTTTCATATTTTCCATAGCAACTGAGCAACAGTAAGAATAGGAACTAAAATAAAATGATGCAGTTAGATAAAAGCTTCAATAACTGAATGAAACCACAAAAGTTGTTTTTTTTTTTTAAAAATCAATTTAAGTGGAACATTAAATAAGAACTATGCAATAAATGTATGAAGAAAATCAATAACTGCGAATGTGTTGTGTATCAATATTTGTCTAGCCCTAAAAGAAGAAACAGGATTAAGAAATAAAAAAGCCAACCTTAATTTTCACTGTTTTAAATAACTATTCAACCTGAAAATTAAAACCCAGTATCTGACTTTCCAATATGCTGAGTCCTCTCTTGAAGTAATGTCCTGAAATTTATTGTGTGTATATGATGCAGTGTTCAAAGCTTAGTGAAAATTTCTAAATCAAGCAATACATACTAAAACCTGTTCTGGAAAAAAAAAAAAAAGGAACTGACAATACCTATACATTTTATAGCCCCACTGTGCTAGGAGATACAGACAAGACAGAATCCACAATTACTTTAATAAGTATTATTTTGAAATGAGCCAACATATATCTGAGGGACAATTATTGGAGATTTTAAAATACGCATTATTTACCACAGGATTGTAAGTAGTGTATTACTCTGCACAATAGGTAGTGACAACTGTGGAGGCAAGGAGGACTGTGTACCAAGCAAGAGCAGCAGTCTTAGAAGCAGCCAACACCTTCTTAGCAATCTGCGGAAATCATAAAGAGTCTAAAACTCTACATGAGTCCCTTAAACCACACTGATAAAGTAGGGGCATACTAATTCACATCTGTAGTTATTTTCTCTATGGAAGAATCAATGTAAATAATAGAACAGCTACCAGCCTTAGACCCATCAGGACCAGCTTCCAAAAATGTTTCCTCTTTTCTTTGTAGCATCCTGGTCACAAGAATGCTATGAAATGAGGACACTTATCCCCATCTTTTAAAGAAAAATATCCATGAGAGGGGCTGAGTCACTTGATCAGCTCTAATAGAAACTCACCATTATACATGTAATAAATGTGGAATTTGTTGCACTAAGATTCTGCTGCTGGGGAAGTAGTTTAACATTAATTTGGATGTTCGTAACAGCAGAGGCATAGCAAGAGGCTCAACAGTTGTTAATATGTTTTTGAATGACTTACTGATATGATTTTCAAATGCTGTCCTCACCATACTTACACAGTTGGACCTGGAGCCATGATAACAGCACAGTGCCATTGCCTTGATAGATGGACTTTAGGAGGATATGGTAGCCAAATCCACACCAGACGGACTACAGTAGTTCAGATGTATTTCATATGCGTGCCGCATATGCAGAAGATGGGAGCTGAAACTTGCAGTTACGGCATGCCTGTTTTTTAGACAATTCAGAACTCTTTATTTAGGTGGTTCACAAGGGAAGGGAGAAGCATACGGCCTTAACAGTAAATCTGAATGCTTCCACATCCCCATTTGGGAAGGCAGGGCACATGGTCCTCAATATTCTCGAAAGAGGCTATTCAGAGTCTGAGATGATCATGAATATCTCAGTAAGATTACTTCTGCCTGAAAGAGAGGAAATTGGTTTCCTTAGCCTATGAAATCGAGTACCATGGTCAAAAAATGCTCTGCACAATTGTTCAAATGGAGAGGAGAATGGGAGCTAGTCATGCAGATGCAAATAGCCTTGAACCCAGAAGATAATTATCCTGTCCCTGTCCAAATTTTACAGCTTGGCTCATCTCTCTCACAATATTTGAAAACAGTGACTGAATCACTTTTGCTAAAGAGAAGCTCTGTGCGTAGGCTACAACTAATCAATGTATTTAATTGGTTTCACAGCATGTAAAAATTATACAATATGCAAACTGCTAATGTATAATTACCTTTCTCCATTGTTCTTGCTTCATTTCCTCTAATCTTCTGTTTTCATCCTCTCGAAGAGCTTGCTTATAAGTATGGCTTCTTGTCTATTGTTCAGCAGAGAATATAAACATATTGGTGTGGAGAGAGTGGGGGCCAAAATCCCAAACCTTATTCTCAAATTGTTATACAGGTAATTAACAAAACAGAAACGGATGAATGATTCCAGTTGCTTAAAAAACAGATTAGTCTCAAGACTAGAATTTAAACAAGAAGTGGCCTAAAGCCTCTCAGTCCTTTGGTTCAGCTGAATATTCACCTGCACATCCTAACCAGGCAGACACAACACATACTATTATTCTGTGTCCCAGCAGTAAGCATAAAGATATCCTGAGCAGTCAGAAAATACTGTCAGGATATCTAATGGTGAAATGGGGTATTCTGAGAAGAAAGAAAAGTAATGAATGTATTACCAAGATAACAAAGCAGAACTGAGGCTTGGTAACAGAGGGGAAACTAGGATTATTTGTGGAAAGGCAGTACCTAGAGGGGGCTACAAGAAAGCTGGAGAGGGGCTTTTTACAAGAGGAGGTAGTGATAGGACAAAGGATAATGGCTTTAAACTAAAAGAGGGCAGATTTAGATTAGATGTAAAGAAGAAGTTCTTCACTATGAGGGTGGTAACACACTAGCCCAGAGAAGTTGTGGATGTCCCCTCCCTGAAAATGTTCATGGTCAAGTTGGATGGGGCTCTGAGCAACCTGGTCTACTGGAAGGTGTCCCTGCCAGGTGTTGGACTGGATGATCTTTAAGGTCCCTTCCAACCCAAACCATTCTGATTTGTGGAGGTAGGGCAATAGAAGATGAGAGATCAAATTTGCTATATTATTTGTGGGGCAGCCAAGAGAACTGAAACTCTGGACTACACATTATGAATAATGCTTTCAACTGTGTAGTGGTTTTTCATTACAATAAGTAGTCCTGGTCTTTCACAAGTTGCAGTTGTTAGCAGAGAACCAGCCTACCATTAGGATCTTATACACAGGAATTTAGACTGTAAAGTCTTTGAGCAGGGACATAGTGTAGCTCACTAAATAATGAGCCAGCATAATTTAATACAAGAAGTGTGCAGGTTTGACTTTAGTGAGGAAATCGTTGCAGGTCCACACAATGTTCTTGAAACTTGATATATGCATGTGGAATGACACCATTAAAACAACAGGCACATAATTTGCTAAAAAGACTGAATAGAGAAAGCAATTATTAATAGCTCAATTTTGAGCTGGGAGGAACTGTTACATGTGTCCGGAGAGACTCATTCTGGGACCAATACTATTCATTACTCTCTGTAATGGCTTGGAGAATTGTGTGGAGTGTATGTTAATCAAGTCGGAAGACAATAAAAATCTACACAGGATTGGTAACACTTTGAAAGACGGGATTAAAATTAATTATGAGCTTGATTAAATAAGCGGGCAAAAAGAAGTCACCAGTGACAGAGTCACTCCAAAGAAGTTAAATTTCTTCATGCACATCAAGTAATATTTGACACTGATATTTGAACTAGGTGTGCTAAATTAATATAATTGTCAAAGAAATTATGTGAGAGAAAAAATTCAGTCAACATTATATTTAAATTTTTTAAGTCTCATATATATATATATATATATCTCCCCCCCTTTAAGCATGCATGTCAGGCACTTCCTAAGCTTATCACACTTCACTCTTTCAAATGCATTGTTCCTGAATTTTTTAATTACTCCAGACAAAGGACAGGGCCAAGATAACATCACAATTAGAGTTCAAGTTTTCCCACTGGTTTGGCATTTTGGTAGTACACCAAGTTTATTTAGATAACAACTCCTTGGTTATGTGCTTTGAATTCCTCACTCAGGGCACAGATCCTATAGACCATACCTCATGTAGGTTGGTTAGGAAGACATTTTTCTTGCTGCATTACTGCATTATAAGCAAGTGATGAATTGATTTACAAAGCTATAGAAACATGCATGCAAAACACGTGTGGAAAATCAGATAGTTTTAAAGAAAAGTACAGATAAACTATGTATCAAGGAGAGTGTGACCAGCAGGTCAAGGGAGGTTCTCCTGCCCCTCTACTCTGCCCTGGTGAGGCCGTATCTGGAGTACTGTGTACAGTTCTGGGCTCCCCAGTTCAAGACAGACAGGGAACTACCGGAGACAGTCCAACAGAGGGGTACAAAGATGATTAAGGGACTGGAACACCTCTCTTATGAGGAAAGGCTGAGAGACCTGGGACTGTTTAGCCTGGAGAAGACAGAGGGAATCTTATTAATGCTTATAAATATCTATAGGGCAGTGTCAAGAGGATGAGGCTGGTCTCTTTTCAGTGGTACCCAGTGATAGGACAAGGGGCAATGTGCACAATCTGGGACACAGGAAGCTCTGCCTAAACATAAAGAAAATTTCTTTACTTTGAGAGTGATGGAGCACTGAAACAGTCTGCCCAAGGAAGTTGTGGAGTTTCCTTCTCTAGAGACTCTCAAAACTTGCCTGGACACATTCCTATTCAACCTACTCTAGCATAAGCTGCTTTAGCAGGGCAGTAGGACTTGGTGATTTCCAGAGGTCCCTTCCAACCCCTACTATCCTGTGATTCTGTGATTTTATCTGTTTGAATACTAGTGCAGCCGAAGATGAGCTACGGTATATAATTTGGCATAACTTAATAAGAAACCCCTCAAAACCTGGAATTAGAAAGGCACACATAGGTAGGTGAGGTAGAAGACAAAGGTTGAAAGTAGGATCTGTACACCTGAAAGAATTCGGTGTTCATTCAGGCATCCACCCACTTCCATATAGATATGAAGACACCACACCAAAATGCTGAAATCCAAGTCAATCCTGGTTACAAAAACTCTGTCTTGACAGTTCAATCTTCACAGCATAAGAAATGCTGTAGATTCACACAACTGGAGTGCTTCAATCAGAATCATAGAATGGCTTAGGCTGGAAGGGACCTTAGAGATCATCTAATCCAACCTCCCCACCATGTGGGCAGGGATGCCTGTCAACTAGACTAGGCTGCTTAAGGCCTCATCCAGCCTGGCCTTGGACACCTCCAGGGAAGGGGCATCCACAACCCCTCTATCTATTCCAGAGTCTCACCACCCTCACACTGAAGAACTTTTTCCAAAGATCCAATCTAAACCTATTTTCCCTCAGTTTAGAACCGTTTCCTCTCCCTCATCCTGTCACTGGACACTCTTGTGAAGAGCCCCTCTCCAGCCTTCCTGTAGGTTCCCTTCAGGTACTGGAAGGCAGTTATAAGGTCCCCCCCAGAGTCTTCTCTTCTCCAGGCTGAACAATCCCAGCTAACTCAGCCTATCCTTATAGCAGATGTGCTCCAGCTCCTGGATTATCTTTGTGGCCCTCCTCTGGACTCATTCCAACAGATCTATGTCCCTCTTATGGTGGAGACACCAGAACTGGATGCAGTATTCAAGGTGGGATCTCACAAGAGCAGAGTAAGGGGGAGAATCACCTCTCTTGATCTGCTGGCCACACTCCTCTTGATGCATCCTAGGATATCATTCACCTTCTGAGCCACATGAGTGCACTGCCAGCTCATGCTGAGCTTCTCATCTATCAGTGGCTACAAGCTCTTCAGAAGGGATAGACAATGAAGGAGGGGTGGTGGGGTGGCCCTGTATGTTAGGGACTGTTACAAATATTTAGAACTTAATTATAATGACAATATGGTTGAGTGTTTATGGCTCAAAATCAGGGGGAAGTCCAACAAGGCTGATATTGTGGTATTAGTCTGTTGCAGACCACCCAATCAGGACAGAGAGGCAGCTGGGAGAATTCTTGCGGTCACTTGCCCTTGTACTTTTGGGACACTTCAACTTCTCAGATATCTGCTGGAAATACAAGACAGAAGAGAGGGAACAGCCACAGAGGTTCCCAGACTGTGTCAAAGATAACTTCCTTATGCAGCTGGCAAGTGAGCCTACCAGGGAAGGTGCCCTGCTGGACCTGCTCTTTGTGAACAGAGAAGGACTCCTGGGTGATGTGACAGTTGGAGGCCATTTAGAGTACGGCGATCATGAAATCATTGAATTCTCTGTTCTTAGAGAAGGAGGGAGGTGGGAGGCAGCAAAGCTGCCATCTTGGACTTCGAAAGGGTAGACATTGACTTGTTTAGGAGACTGCTTGACAGAGTCCCTTGGGCGGCCTAGTCCTGAAGGGCACAGGAGTCCAGGAAGGCTGGACACTCTTCAGTGGGGAAGTCCTAGAGGTGTGGGAGCAGGCCATCCCCATGTGCTGTAAGACAAGTCATTGGCAGATGATCAGATAGGCTGAACAGGGATCTTTGGCTGCAGCTAGAGGAAAAAAAGAGAGTTTATGGCCTTTAGAAGAAGGGGCAGGCCACACATGATGACTATAAAGATGTTGTGAGGCTATGTATGGAGAAAATTAGAAAGTCCAAAGCTCATTAATCTGGATTCAGCTGTAAAAGACAACAAGAAATTCTTCTATAAATACATTAGCAGTAAAAAGGGCCAGGAGGAACCTCCATCCTCTATCAGATGCAGAAGGAAACACGGTAACTAGGAATGAGGAAAAGGCCGAGGTGCTTAATGCCTTCTTTACCTCTGTCTTTAGAAACCAGTTGTAATCTGGGAATCCAGTCCCCTGAGCTGGACAGCAGAGACCAGGAGCACAATGATTCCCCCTGCAATCCAGGATGAGATGGTCCATGACCTGCTGCACCACTTAGATGCACACAAGTCTATGGGACCAGATGGAATGCACACAAGAGTTCTGAGACATCTGTCAGAGGTGCTCACCAAGCCAATTCCACCATTTTTCAGCAGTTGCGACTGATGGAGAAGGTCTCAGCAGACTGGAAGTTATCCAATACGACACCCATCTACAAGAACAGCTGGAAGGAATATGCAGGAAACTACAGTCCTGTCAGTTTGACTTCAGTGCTGGGGAAGCTGATGAAGCAAATCATCCTGAGTACCATCACGTGGTACATGCAAGACAATCGTGTGATCAGGTCCAGTCATCATGGGTTTATGAAGGGCAGGTCCTGCTTGACTAACCTGATCTTCTCCAACATGGTCCCCCACTTAGTGGATGAAGGAAAGTCTGTGGAAGTTGTCTATCTGGACTTTAGTAAAGCCTTTGACATCATTTCCCTCAGCATCCTCCTGGAGAAACTGGCTGCTCTAGGCCTGGACAGGTCTAAGCTTCACTGGGTAAAAAACTGGCTGGATGGCAGGGCCCAAAGAGTGGAGGTGAACAGAGTTAAATCCAGTCAGCAGCCAGGCACAGGTGTATGTCCCCCAGGGCTCAGTACTGGGGCCATCTCTGTTTAGTATCTTTATCAATGATCTGGGTGAGGGGATCGAGGGCACCCTTAGATGAGTTTGCAGATGAGTCCAAGCTGGGTGGACGTGTCACTCTGCTTGAAGGTAGGGAGGCTCTACAGAGGGATCTAGACAGACTAGATAGATGGGTCAAGGTCAGCTGTATGAGTTTCAGTAAGGCCAAATGCTGGGTTCTGCATTTTGGCCACAACCACCCCTGGCAGCAATACAGGCTTGGGGAGGAGTGGCTGTAATGCTGCTTGGCAGAGAGGGACCTGGGAATGTTGATTGATAACTGGCTGAACATGAGCCAGCAGTGTGCCTAGGTGGCCAAGAAGGCCAATGACATCCTGGCCTGTATCAGGAACAGTGTGGCCAGTAGGATCAGGGAAGGGATTTCACCCCTGTACTGGGCACTGGTGAGGCCACATCTTGAGTACTGCATTCAGTTTTGGGCCTCTCACTACAAGGAGGACACTGAGGTGCTAGAGTGTACTCAAAGGAGGACAACAAAGCTGGTGAAGGGTCTTATAAGGAGCAGTTGAGGAAGCTGGGGTTGTTTAGCCTGGAGAAAAAGAGCCTCAGGGGAGATCTTATTGCTCCCTTACAACTACCTGAAAGGAGGTTGTAGAGAGGTGGGGGTTAGTCTGTTCAACCAGGTAACAAGTGATAGGACAAGAGGAAATGGTCTCAAATTGTGCCAAGGGAAGTTTAGGTTGGATATTAGGAAATATTTCTTTACTGAACAGGTTATTGGACACTTGAACAACTTGCCCAAGGCAGCTGTGAAGTCCCCATCCCTGGAGGTATTTAAGAGTCGTGTAGATGTAGTGCTCAGGGATATGATTTAGTTGAGGACTTGTCAGTGTTAATGATTGGACTCAATGATCTTAAAGGTCTTTTCCAATCTAGGCAATTCTGTGATTCTGTGAACTGAGTCTTTCCTAACAACTAACAAGCTCCCCTCTGCTTGGAGTGTCAGATGCCTCAAGAGGGAAGTAGAAGTTTCAAGACAACTTTTCTCCCTTCCTTTATCTTGCTTGTCCACCCAGTACTGCAAAAAAACAGTCTGAAAGCCACTCTCCTTCAGTTATGTTCTGCCCAGCAATGCTAGGGAGAAGTTGGCTCCTTCAAGCTATAAATCTGCCCACGCACACTATGATTTCTTTAGGGTTTTCAGAGACACAAAATGACCGCAGGAATCAAAAGGGAAAAGAAACTATTTTCAATATCACCTTCCCTTTTCATGCAATGAAAATGAGGAAGGGATACTAGAGGCAAAATAATGATGTCATATATTCTATTTGCGGCAATTTCTATAACGGGAGGGTCTTGCACATTTTCAAGGCTTCGGAGAAAATACAGAGGTAAATCTCTCCGTCCCTTTAATCAGCTGTTGGTGTTCAAGGTTGTATAATGATTCATTGGTGCTGCTTTTTGTATTTAACACCAATGAGGAATTCCTTAGATATGCCCATGAGTCGAATAATGACGAGACTGAGACTTGCCTGAAATGTCAGAGGGGTTTCAGCTCCAAACACACTTATTAGGGCACAGAACACCAAGGTTATGATGGGAAGCAGGATTTAATTTTATGTTATTCTTTTTAATGTTATTTTATGTTATTTTTCTGAACCTGTTTCAGAGCCAATGCTCACAAGCATGAACACAATGCACATGTGCAGCCAGAAACAGGCTGATGCCTTCCTCAGTTTAGCTTGAAAAAATATACTTTGCAGTCTGGCAAAGGCAAGTCAAAGAGCTGCAGAAAGCAGTAGCAGGAAGACAGGCCCAGCAGTGCCTGTTTCCTGAAGAGTGAGAATGTGAAGAATGAGGACAGGGACCAACTACACATAAAAGAAGAGGAAGTGTGTAGTACCATGGGGTGATTTCCAATGTATCAATGTACATGGGGTGTTTTCCATGTATCAATGACAAGCATCAATGACAGGTACACTTCTTGCCTTCCAAAACTGTACTTCTTGGCCAGTGATGCATGAAAAGTCTCATGCCTGCCCAGCGCTTGTGTTGCACTCACAGATGAAAAGTGGAAGCTCCAGATGAAGCAGCAAGGTTGGAGCCGATCCAGGCAGTGGCTGTTGTGCGCAAGAACTTCACTGGGGAAATGGAGCCCAGGGAAGAGCAGAGCTCGCTCCCACTACAAGTTCACACTAGGCAAGAGAGCCCAAAAGAGCCAGGGCATGAGTGGTACCTGGAGGTGCAAGAGCTGAGGGCAAGAACTGAGACAAAAGGGCCCAGAGAAGCTCTGACAAAGGGCTGTGCTGAGTGCTACAGAGGACAAGAAACACCTCCCAAGAAGACTAAGAAGCCTCCCCATCCCTGGGAGTCTGGAAAGGTTCCTCCCCTTGGATGCTGGGCACGAGGGCCACTTTCATGGAGCGTGAGCAGCAGGCACCTGGCCAAAGTGGGCCATGTTTATGTGGGATACAAAACACACTTCATCCATGGGGGGAAAACTCACAGTTCATTTGTCACTTTAACCTTTCTGAGAGTTATTTGCTTATCTTGATTTGTGGGAAGATGTTCAGAACTTCTCTAAAACTTTGTTGAGTCTCCTTTTCCTTTAGGATTTTGAGTGCTGAAAGACTATGGAAGGTACTACTCTTTTTATTTCGTACATTGGTGCCAAAACTGGTATGGACCTTCAGACTGTGTAAATAATGGCATTTATACCATTTGGTTGTGGTGATACTAGAGGTGAAAGAAAGGGTTTGGTACCCTCAAAATGAAATCTGCAGAGACACAGAGATTATGCAGGAATACCTCACCATTCCTTACCAATGCACCAAGAGACATTTGCTACCACATTGTTTAGAGTGCGACTTGCTTCTTGGAAAGAAGTCCCGTGTTGTTTTGTGCTCTTTACCATATTTTTTTCTCACATTTCAATATCTCTTTTCCTTCTTTTGCCTTCTACCTTGATACTTTTCTTGGAAGGAATGGTAGCCCTCTCAGCTTTTGTCTTTCTCCTTCCAGTCATCATTGTATTCAGTAGGCTCTCCAAGTCCCTAATCAACTGCTTAGTCTTTGCCTTCATCCCAGATGGAATTTCTTTCTTGAATCTGAGGCATGCAAAATGTTCATAGTGGTACAGGTGAGTTCTCACCAGGGCTTTGTACAATGCTATGGAAATATCTTGCCTGACACACAAGAAGGCATTTCCCTGTATCACATTTGTGGCTAATAGTCACTACTTATGCCACCAGGAACATTTGTTTAGTCTGGAGAAGAGGATGCTGAGGGGAGATCTCATTGCTCTCTACAATTACAAGGTTGTTGTGAGGTGGGTGTTGGTCTCTTCTCACAAGTAACTAGCAATAGGACAAGAAGTAATGGTCTTAAGTTGCACCAGGGGAGGTTTAGATTAGACACAAGGAAAAGTTTCTACACTGAAAGAGTAGTGAAGCATTGCAATAGACTGCCCAGGAGGTGGTGGCATCACCGTCCCTGGAGGTGTCAAAAAACATGTAGACATGGCACTTCAGGCCATGGTCTGGTGTTCATGATAATGTTGAGTAGACAATTGGACTTGATGATCTTAGACGTCTTTTCCAACTTTAATGATCCTATGAAAACTGCCCAGATTTGATACCTTCAAGTTTTTGCTGACTAAGGACTATTGCTTGTAATGACAGCTGCTGTCCACTTCACTGCCTGCTTTCTGTCTTCCCTCAACTACAAATGTCCCCAAAGGAGAAATACTTCTGTCTCAGGGTTAATATGCCTCACTGCAAGATTTTACATCAGTAGGAAAGCTTGGTTTAGACATGAAAAGACTAATCATATGTGAAAAAGCCTTTCTGAGGCAATTAGAATAATGAAACTTAAGCAATACTTTATCTATTTCTTAATTACATTGATACTTAGCAGGCTCATTCAAAGTGGGGCAAAGTCCCCAAGCAGTCTGTGGAATCACTATTAGGATGCAGTGAGAAATAAGCTATTCTTATGACTAGACTTTCAATGCAGTAAAGCATCTGCTGACAAGAACTAGTTGAGATTTCAAAAAAGCTTGCCACCAATGGATGCGTACAGAGCACATTTAAAATTCTGATCTGACCTTAGAATATAAATCTGACTCTCATTTATCAGAGAGCTGTGAGTTATAAAGGCAGTCCCCTACTATGTAGGATACTCTGCCAGTGTCTAGGAGACAACATAGGCAACCTCATCCATGCAGAAAGACTCCTTGATACTCACTGAGTTATGTCTAGGCAATTAAGCTCATTTAGAATATCCTAATATTACACTATTGACAGCACCTGGAAAGCTGACAGTTAGTACAGCACATGCCATGGCTTTGCTTACCCATGCTGTAGATTCTGGGCCACGATTAGCAATCTGACAGGAATCACTCTTTGGCAAACTGAAGTCCAATCTGTTCAATAATTCATTGGTTTTGCTACAAAGAAATCCAATCCAAATAGAATTGTTAGTGCTTCCATAAAAATAAATACAGCTTTTAATTCCACCCTTGGAACCTAGCCTAGACATTTTATCATGTGACTGCTGACAAACATCACAGGTGGAACAAAAGGTTATGGAGACAGACAGAATGAAATGGAAGGATACAGAACCTCTATTGTGGATAAGATATTTGCTGGGAGGAATTTTTAAGCAAATAATTATTGTCATTTGCATATTTGGGGTCTGAAGTGGCTATGCTTTCTTTCCTCATTGTAAAGCTCCTAAGACATAGACTCACATACCATTGGACTGCATCAGGATGCAACTGCTTCACTGAATTGTTGCAAATCCTTCTACCAGATCTATAAATCTCAGATAAATAACATAAAATATTATTTTAAGGAATTTTCCTTCATGGATAATACAATGTATTGCTTAATCAAGCAGAAAGAGACTGAAGCATTTTGTAGCACTGAAAAAAAAAAAAAAAGGCGTCTGTCTTTAGTTGAAGCAGAATTGCACAACATTGCAATTTCTCACTCTGGCAAAGACAATTTTATTTTTCCATTCACATCCCTTATACATTGCTCACAGTTTCAAGGAAGTACAGCTAAACAAAATCACAAGAAACAACATGTTAAGAACAGGAATTTCAGTGCTGTGATCAGGAATCAGTTTTCTGCAGTCCCAGGCATCTCTGTTCAAGTCTTTGCTTACTCAAAGGAATAGATTTAGAGGAAAGAGGCAGTTTTAGTTCTTACACAGCTTATGAAAGCATAAAAGTACAGAAGTAAGAGCAGAAAGAGTGCTTCAGGAGGCATCCAACACAAAAGACTTACTCTGCTAGCAAGGCAACCAGCTAGATCTGTGGGGAAGAAGATGCCACTACCAAAGACAACTGTTAACCTTGGAGAAAAAGCCTTTGCTGCCAAAGACTGATGATGACTAACTGCTGAAATAGACTACAAAGTGTTTTATCTTCCACCCCATGATCTGAAATTGTGAGTAGATGCATTCTTTAAAGAATGTACTGCTGGTCAGTGTGTATGTTGAGGAGAAGTGGGAAAAAAAAAAAAATACACAAGTTCTTCCCTGCTACTCTACACAATACAAAATCATGTTAACACATCAGGTACAGAGTACTTGCTCAAGCTGTATCAAGCCACGCTTTTAGAGTCTCAGCATACACAGTTCACTCCCTTTCCTCCTTTACCTGAGTAGTTAACATGGACCTCAGACAAAACTCAATACAGAAAGAACCAAGTGAACCATTCCCTGATCTACAAAGCACCTGTATATACCTGTAAATAAGATAATAGCCTTCTTACCCAACCATTAATTATTCTGTGAGATTGCACAGAATAATTTTGGGTACTTGAGATTTTAAATTGCATATTTTGTGTTTTTCTACCTATGCTAACCTTGTTTATGCTAAAATAATAATAAAAAAAAAAATTCTACACCAGAAAGGCTAAGAACTCCTACAGAAAGTCTAGAATATATTTGAGAAGGTTGAAGCTCTGCAAAGAAATATCTGGCTACTTGGGGGTATACCTGGATGTCGTAATTCTCTACAGATGGCAAAAGAATGACATTGGGGTATGTGGAAGATCTCATTATTTGCACAAAAATGTGGTGGAGGATTAAGACATCGCATTTCCCAGAGCAGCACACTGATGGATGAAAAACTAATTCAGTTTCAGTATTAGAAAAGATGATTACAGAGAAGAATCAAACAAAGTTTCTCAGCAAGACTGTACACTGTCTTTGAATACAGAAAACACTCAATTACACCAGATTAAGTAATACATCAATGAAGTATCCATATTGCAAGAAAAGGACTCAGGTTTCTGAACCTGACTAAAGACAAAGTCAGTCATATATGCTAATTTATTGTGTATCATCTCTATGGAAACCCAGCAATGCATCTGGAGTTGCTAGACTGTCAAAATACTGTCTGAATGGTATTTTTTCATAATATTAAAGCTATAGTCATAACAATGCAGAGCATAGCATAAGCCACGCTGCAGGGAAAGGGGGAAGTTGGAGAGATGACAGTTCAATTAATATTCCAGAGATGAAAACATCTTCTCTAGAAGGAAATCAGCGTATCAAAATGTCCATAGGAGTTACACATTCAGACAGTTGGAACAAGATCTCACTCTCTTGCTAAAACTTCAAGGGCTAATCAAAGATGATAATAAAATGTATTCCTCTAAACTAATTAATATTAAGGAAAGAAGATCATGAGATGAAGAAATGAATTTGAATACAGCAGCATCTTGATACTTTTAAAAAACAGCTAGGCAAAAGGAGATCCAAAACTTAGAAAACCCACGAAGATGGCACCCTCCTAACATGCTCTTTAACTGAGCTCTGACTACCCCTAAGCATCAGACTGAAGAGAAGAGAGCTGCTCAGAAGCACTGGTTAATCTGGAGCAAGGTATTTTGTCTTTCTCAGTAGCCCTATTCCCCATTATACTGTTGGTAACAAGCCTTTTACTTGGCTAATTAAAATAGTTTACTTCCATACTGGCATGTTTATTAGCACCAGGCAATACTCTTAGCATGGGAATAAGGCCATCTGTATTGTGGTAAAAACTCCTGGAATAGTTTTGACCTCTTCCAAACAGCACTTTCCCAAATAACTCTTGGCTGCTGTCTGGGAATGAGTACCAACCAAAAGTAACTCCTAACAGGCACTTTCAATGCAACCACCCCATTTTGGGAAGTAAAAAAATTTGCTAGCAATGGAAGCAGGCAGTCTTAGGCCTCTTGGCCTCAAAAGTGACAGTGATTGACAGTGTAAACAAAAGTGTGACAGTGTAAATTTATTACTACAGTTGCATCTGTGGGGGAGTGAGGTACAATACTGGATTCGGGGGCTGAAAAACTCTTTAGAGCTGTCATGGGAAAATACTGACTCTGCTGCCAGGATCATTGAGTAATGTGCTAGGAAGGGACAGTGCATGACTGTGGAAATCAGACCATGTTGCAGATGCTTTCTGTGGAGGCTCAGATACATGGTTTTACATTGCACAACTATTATTCAGGCATAGTCTTTTCTTAAAAGCTGTTACGTAAAAGCATACACTTGAAGGTCAACAAGTATGTGTAAAATGCAGAAACATAAATTAGGTGTTCCACTGAGAAGGGTGTAATATAGGGATTTAGAGTCGGCACCCTGCACTCACAGGCTACTTGTAGATCAGGGAATCCAGTCGCATTTTTTATTGTTTGGGCTAAATGTGTGTGCTGCCCACATTCCTACTACAGTGACATAAAGGGGTGGATATAAAAGTTGGAATAAGTCTAGGTTCCTCTAGACTAAGTAGTAGTTCCTATGCTCTAACAGGGTCACCATCCTTGACATCCAAGAATCAGAAAGCTCCATAGTTTGGAACTGTGGAAGATCTGAAGATCCACAACTGATCTCATTGCAGGACCTGAGTTCTAAAATCCTGTTCAGAATAAGGTCTTTGACCTTGTGTGTCTTTTGGTCTTAACTCCTGTCACATCTGCAAGGCAAGCAGAAGACCTAGTCTTGAAAACAATTCATGCTCTGGAACATGAACAAGGACATGGACTTAGGTCCTAGCATCTTCCTCCACCCAAGAGTTGCACGGCACCTCTTGCTAAGCTTTTCTGCTATACAGACAAACATTAAAAATGTATCAATTAAAAAGGCTTCTTGTAATCTTCACTACTCTTTCCCAATGAAACCAGTGGCAGCTAATTCTTTTCCTTTAATTGATGGATATTGAAATGCCAGGATACAGAAAAATACACTGGCTTTTATGCCAGCACGATACTTTTGCATATATCATAAATCTACTTCTCTTGACAATTTTTAAAAGATAATGGCCACTCTTATTACTACTGAAAACAAGACAGCTCCTGAACTCCTTTTCCCAAGCTGCTGGATCTCCAGCATTACAATTCTGCTCTAATCAACATGCACAAGTATGCTAAGAGCCATTCAAAACCAGCAACAACAACAACAACAACAAAATAAAAAAAAAATTTAAAAAAAATTCCCAAGTCAGGTAAATCATTATAGCCATTTCAGAGAGGAAACAACATGAGTAGTTTCTAAGATGACAAAAGTAGCATCTACTGCTGAATGACATGGACACATCATCTTCCAAATTCATTGCCAGTAAGTGATATTCCACAGTTTCCTTACAATTCAACTGAAAAACTAAGAATGATGCACAATGCATACCTAATGTTAGTTTCATATATCTGCCCAGAAGTTATACAGTGTTTTTTAAACAACAGGACTTCTCCTCTTGAAAACAAAACACAAAACTAAATTTCATCAAGACACATCTTTTTTTGCAGCAGCAGGCATATTTACGCTTCTCCCCACTTCAGCACATTTATCTGGCTAATCATAACAACTATCCTTAACTTTTGCAGAAATTAAGATCTGTTGGGTAAGTAAGGTGGGTGTGTTTAAATAAGTTCAGAAGGCTACAAGCAACTGCCATGCTTCCCATATCCCACACCTGGGACATGACAAGGGGAAAGGTTGTAAAAACATCTCCATCTGTCAGCAACAAACATGCCCTCAACTCTACATGGATTCTGGTTCTGCTGTACTTCAGCTCTAACCCCCTCCTGCAGAGCAGAGTCCACTTTTGGGTAAGAAGAAAAAACAAACATCAGCCATGTACAAATTTGTCAGTGTGAACTAATGTCCATTTTTTTTGGTTTGCACGTAAGCTAGGAATTCACCTTTTGCTGGAATCTATAAAGTGAAAAAATACAATGTGAAATAATTAACCCATTAAATTCCTGTACAATATTGACAGCTCTTCTGCAATGCCCTTTATGACCCGAAGAAAGGTCATCCTCTGGGTATTTAGTTCACTTGCTTTCCAGAACAAATCTTTCCAGTAGCCACATACCAAGCTTAATTTAACATTCACAGGCTTCACTGGGGGTAATGCACAAGCATACTAAGGAGGACTTGGACAAATCGAATGATAGTGATCAAAACTGTGCTATCTTTGGCTGTTAGGCTGTCTTGTCTTCAAGTTCTTGAGCATGTGTTCTTGTTCTTCAGGATAAGAACAAAAAAATGTGGCACTAGTTCATTTTAGGTATAAGGTTTCAAGAAAGTATAACTTAGGTTAAAAAAAAAAAAAAAAAAAAAAAGGGCAACTTTCTCAGCAGAATTATTTTCATCACTTCTCCCCACACCCAAAACAAATCTTTTCTGTCAATCCACTCGATTTTTTTTTGTTTGTTTGTTTGAGTTTATTTTTCTGACTGGATGAAATAATACAGCTAGGCTATTCTTTCCTCCCACCAACTCATTCTTGGAAGTTATTTTAGACATCAAGTTCCATTTATTATCTGAAGTAATAAGCATAAATCCAGTTTTAAGGAAAATGCAGTTTTATATAAGTCTATTGCATAGATCTTCCATTCTGTGTGCTCCATCTGCATGTGCAATCTGCTTCTATATTTTCAGCCAGCTTGCATGGGCAGATTAATGCGTACAATTAGGAAGCAACCTCACAGGCGTTCAATAAACTGCCTTCATTATTACACTCAAGAGAGTCCCTTCGGATGTCTATAAAAGCCTAGTTTTCTGCCTGTTAGCTAAATAATTGACAACGCTTAAAATAATCAGGACCAAATAAACAAAACGAAGACCATTGTGGTGAAAAGAAACAAACAAAAGATTCTCAGGGCTGCAAACCCTTTTTGTGCAAGCCCTCTTTCATTCTCTCTAGCAACCTATATTAAAAGTCTGGTCAGGTTTACATTTGCACTTCTGTGGGGAAAATTTGTTACCAGCCTGCTGTTTGAACCACACATCATAAGGGACTGAAAACTGGCAAGGCCACTAGTATTTATCTGATAAAAATAGATAAATAAATAAAAATTCTGTTTTGATTCAGGTTTTATTTTTTTGCATTTTATGACTTTTGAGAAAACTGCTTTGGCAGACAAGTGTGTATCAGCTTGGTTTGGTGAACCTCCTGCATTGTGTTTGGAATATGCACTTAGAGGCACTCTGGCAAATTCTATTCCCAGCTCCAAATTCTGAGCAGAATATATTGAGTGCACACATGTACCCAAGCGCAGCAGTGCCAGGAATTTTTACAGGAGTACAACCTTCACAAAACCAGAGGCATGAATATGTAACAAAGGGAAAGATGAAGTGATACAACAGCCATCATGCACTATTAAAAAGAACCTCTACGTGCTAGACTGCTTTTCCCATTACATAAATAAGTAGATAGCTATTAGAAATGCAGTGGACCACGTCCAACATTACAGATTCTGGGAAGTCAAATCCAAATTAAATAAAAGCACCCTACTAGAGAGCTGGGCTAAAACCTTAGTGTGAGACATGCTACAGCTCAGGCAGAGATTAATACAGCCTGTGCATCAAGCCACAGAGAAAAGCAACTCATGAGGTAGCCATCCCTCATTACTGTTTAAATGACATTTTTGGTGTCCTAACTAAAGAGACATATCCTGAAAAGTCCTGAGCCAGCCATCTAACCTCTCCTTCATTCCTGTTTGGAAAGATGGACACTCAGTCCTTTCCCCACAAGGATTTAGCAATAGACTTTGCATAGACTAGTATGGACTACGCAAGCATTCATTATCTTTTAATGTACTCTAACAGAAACACAGTTTCTACCACAGGACACCTAAGTAAAATGCATCCAAGACACCATAACTCAGAATGAAGGACTCTCTTTCATGTGCAAGTAGTCTCCTACAGAGAAGTGCACACATATTCCCTTATTTTCTAGAGCTGGCATATACAGAGACAGAACCACTGTGATGCTATCACCGATAAATCCCTCAAGTGCTTCTCCTCTATTAATACAAACCATAGCAATCTTGCCATGCAGCAACTCCTCCAGTGCAAAGTCTGCTCCTGTGCACTCTGTTTTTTATACACAGCTCTTTTAGAAGATACCTTGTGAGTTTTGTCCATCTTAGTCACCTAATAGATCTTGAGTCTACCTGGGTCAGAGGAGCTTTGGATCCCAAAAGAGAGTGGCTTGCATACTTTTCCACAGCACTCGGCATGCAGGTCTAAACATCATTCACAAAAGACTCAAAGACATATTCAGGCAACTGTGATAACAGATATAGTTGATTTTTCAAGGGCCAGTTGTACACAAAGAAGCTAACAAGGCTTTCAAGAGGTAGGAAATAATTGTATTCTGCAGACAGTGGGCAAGGTTACAGACAACTTTTCTTTTTGGCATTCACTCACTTCATGTTACACTCTTTGAAAGGGGATTTCAGTGAGATCTTGGTTTTAATAGTGATAGGAATTTAATCAGAGCAACAGACTTCAAGGCAGCATCATACTTTATTGTGAGAGTATGTTAATGACATGAGAATCATAATGGCCTTTCCTTATCATATAGAAGTGGCCCTTCATAGAGGAGAGGTTCTGATTGGGTTGTACCCCGTGGAGGCTGATATAGCTAGAGGCGGTGATCAATTTTAACAAGTTTCCTAGTTAATGAGATTGCTGTAGGCATTGATCTCCTCAGAAAAACTGTGATGTTGCAGCTATAGATGCTTACAGAGGACAGACTGACACTGCAGCTTATCTTTTGAAATGGTTCCACAGGCCATGACTTTGCAGAGGTCATTGCTTTATATGCTGTGCATGACCTTCCTTCCCCCCTCTCCCAGCAAGCAGGCAAGGAGGACAGCAAAGAAAGGGGCACAGTCTTATATTTCTTCTCTTTGCCTCTAGACATAAGTCTTAGATGATGGAATTAATGAGTCACTCATTTTTTGCACAGTAGGCAAAACCACATCTTTAAGTACCAAGCCCTTTTATGCCAACATGTCTCTAACAACTTGCAGTACTTCAATGGAGTTGCTTTACCAGATCTGAGAGGTTGCACAGTATCTTTCCATTACCCCTGGATGTTGTTCTCCATAATGCCAATGTATCTTAGCTAGGTAACCTCAACAACATCCAGTGGTAAAGACTCCTCTTCCTCTGCCCACCAGAGGATTCCTTCAGACCAGGGAAGGCACTAGTGTCACTCTATACAGCATGGGAGGTTTCTGCTTAACCAAAACTGTGTTCACTGTAGGTAGGTTTTCAGCTCACATCCTCCAGGTACAGTATCTGCAGGACCCTCTTGGTGTATATTCAATACACAGCACATACAAATAATCTTCTGATAGTTGAACATAATCTTTAGCAATGGAGCTCGACAGTCCGTCTTTACCTTCAGTTGCATCAGTCAGTTTGGTTTCCTAAGATGACACCAGCTGAATGCTCACAAGGTTTTCCTAAATCAGTGGACAGAACAGCTGCCAGCCAGTCACCTTGACAGTGCACAGGCACCCTGAGCACCTGGGGACCAAACAGCTGCCCACACAAAGGTGTTTTGAAGGGTTTGGGCCTGCTTTTGATAGAACCAAGCTTACTTTTAACGGAACAAGTGCTGATCAGAAGAATTCATTTTACCCTAGGTTAAAAAAAGGTATGGACAGGAAGGTGAGGGAAAGGAAAAGGTATGTATCTGTTCAAAACTTAATAAGCCTTAAGACAAACAAAGAAAACAGATTAAATGGGAAGATAAGAACCCTGATAATCCGCTCAGGAAAAAGCAAGTCCCATAACTGAGGACCCTGCACTGAAAAGGTCTGATGAGGTTATTGCTGAGTTAGGCTCAAAGAGCATGAAGTTGTCTAGTTTGTCAGGAATGGGCAGTGACCTAAAGCTGTGCAGTATCTTCAGAAATCTTGAGGAGTCAAGGTGTGTGTGTGGGAAACCCACACTGAGACAAACAGAAGGCAAAATACCACTATCTAGAGGCAAACACTGGGAATGTATTTAAGGAAAGAGCTGTACCTAAACCCAAATAGGAAGACATAAAAGGAAAAAGACAAGAAAGACTGAGATCAGCGAGAAAACACTAAAATGTCTATACATTAGAGAACAAGGTCTGGGCAAGTGATGAAGGAACTGGAGCTACTAGCATCGACAAAAGTGACTCCTTTAAAGGTCACGGAGGAGGAAAGAGCAATCAATCATGCTAAGAACACAGGTGAGTAATTTCAGGAGCCAAAGATAAAAAAGGTAAAGGTGACTAAACAGCATTGTGTGTTAATTATGTGATAGAATTGTTTTGGATCAGTTAAAAATAAATAAATAGCATAGAGTGAACAGGCAAGGCAGGAACTTCACTGCCAATGGAATTAATTATGTCAGGACTTAAGCCATATCTAAATCTGACATTAATGAGTTATTCTTGGGAAAGAGGTCTTCACAGCAGATCTCTACATTTAAGCTGTAGACTATGCTAAATATAGGAAGTCCTCATTATTTCCGCGTGGATTAGACTTCTTTACTAGTCACTAAGATAAATGGGTAGAGATGTAATTCACATCCTGTTTCAATAATTAGTCTTGGATTGAATGATCACATATTGATTCAGAGAAAGAAAGCACAAAGTCGTTCTATAATTCAGTAGTTTCATTTCAAAGTCTATGTTTTGAGAAGCTAAGAGAAATCTGAACCAAATTTCTCACAGAATAAGGTATGGAGGAGGTTTGGAATATTTCATAGAATCACCAAGTGGCTGGGGTTGGAAGGTACCTCTGGAAGTCATCTTGTCCAACCCCTTGCTCAAGCAGGGCCGCCTAGAGCCGGTTGCCCAGACCATTTGAACATCTCCAAAGATGGAGACTCCACAACCTCCCTGGGCAACTCGTGCCCATGCTCAGTCACACTCTCATAAAAAAAGCACTTCCTGATATTCAGGAGGAACCTCCTGTGTTTCAGTTTGTGACCATTGCCTCTTGCCCTGAAGTAAAAAGTTTTGAGTCAAAAAGAAAAAAAAACAGCAACAGAAACCAAACTCTTCCTGAGCCCCAAATCAGACAAAAGCAGAAAAATAAAAATAAAAGCAAACAAAAACCCCACAGAAGCCCCCCAAACAAACAAAACCCCTCAAACTAAACAAAAACACCAAAGCAGAAGGACAAGCAGATGAGTAATAAGTTTCAAATTTTACTTACTAGTATTGATCTTCAAGGAACATCTCTCTTCTTTGCATTTCTTGTTGTCTTTTTTTAACTTCAAGTCTCTCTGCCTACAGCATTAAACCAGGAAAACATAGTTGAGATTTCCGGTAAGCCAGAAACAAACAAAATTTATTATTTCAAGTATTTCAATATTCTATTTTTTAAAACAATGATAGCAGCAGTTGGGTACCAAAGTGACCCAAGCTCAAATTTAGAAGTATTCAGACATGACCAAACAGCTCCTAGCTCAGTACTAGATCAGTACGAAAACCACACTGTGCTCCTGGCAGATCCATCTGTCCTCACAAAGTGCCTTGTGAGCCTTCACAGTTCTCATGCCACAGAATTGTTAGGGCCTTCTTTCAGTATAACTTGTGCAATGCTGGTCCTCGCAAGAAGGTAGAGGATACAAACCACCCCACCAAATCAGATGATAGTCTTGTAGCACTGAAAGCACAGTGATACGAGTACATGTAGCTCTGCACATAGACCTATGGCCCTCATGAGCATTAGGTACTGGCCAGTTGAATACATGCTGACAGATGAAAATGGGAGAGACATTTGTACTTAATCAGTATTATTCTGCCTCAGATACCATGCCCAGTGCAAATGTCAACCAAATCCATGACACACAAAACTCCTCTGGAAACCTGAATATCACACATGTGATTAAGTCCTTTAATATAAAATTGCATATAATTTCCAGTGGAAGGGTCATCTAAACTGCCTCACCCCTCAAATTCAAGTAGAACAAAACATTAAAATAAAGCAGCAAATAGAGAACTTGTTGCAATAGAAAAATGTAGCTCAAGCTAAATTCCAGTCAAAAATAAATTTTTTTTTGATACGCAGGTTAGAGGTAGGTCCAGTGTGAAGAGCAGGCAAGAGGCAGTTCACTGTATTAAAAGCACAAATCAGAAGTGCCAAACTGGGACTTCAGTCCTTGCTATGTTTTAAGCACAAGCTCCCACACTGCAGCTGGTAGGAGGGGAGCTCCAACAAGAGCTCCCACCTGAGGTTCACAAGAACTAGCATCGTGAGCAACCTGCAACTTCAGACTGTCACTCTGCTCATTGCTCACCCTCAAAATAAAAGAAAGGAATCATTTAGTAACCAAGCAACCAGGTATCACTCTAAATGAAGTGTCCTGGAAATTTCAGACAATATCTTGCAGAGATGAGAAGGAAGCTATAGGTAGGAATGGCCTGTTTGGGGGAGGATACTGTACCTGGGTGGAGGTATCATGCAAGGTCAGGTAGAATGGTGTGTGTGTGTATGTGTGTGTGTGTATGTGTGTAAGGGGGAAAGTGTTGTTAAGAACAGGGCTTTAACCTTCACCCCCATTATTTTCTTCCTGTCCTGCAATCAATAACATTCCAGAAAAATTACAATTCTACTGGCAGTTACTCAATTACTTTGCCTTCAGTGATTTCAGGGTGGGTATTTTCTAATTGGATGAAGAATGACTCTCTGGAAGAGATTTGCAAAAGAAGTGCAAATGCCTCCTCCGCATGTATTGGATTAAGAAAAAAAAATAAATAAAAATCCTGTCAGATGTCTGCAGATAGGAAAAGCGCGACTATGTTGTATAATGATATAAACTGTTGGAAAGCAAATGACTTTGGAGTTACTTGGAAAAAGGCAACAGGAAAATAAACAATAGGAGGAAGACACATCTGAGGATAGGACATCCCATTGCTCAGTCATTTGACATGGTGAGACAGTGGTAGAATGTATGAAGAACTGATACAATTAAAAAACAAAAAAATATCAGACTAAACCAAGGAATATCAACCCACTGTATAGGCAAATTTTGATAGTGTTCAAGGGTTTTCTTGATTGCTCCTAACCCATCCACCCAGAGACAGATGATTTTTTTAGGCAAAGGGAGTTAAGTGCAACTTAACAATTTACAGGAAAAGAAAGGAAAGAGGAAGAAAGGAAATCTGACGGCATCTGTTATTGTCAAAGGTGATGTTGGTACCCCCAAGACACTAGTAATTACTCCCTGCTAGATACTGCAAACTGATGCCTTCACCTCTGAAAAAGCATATGACATGGGACCCACCACCATATTGTAAGGCTCCTGAAAGTTCAAATCCAAAGCTCACCACAGTTGCTGTGGTCTAGCTCCTAGATAGAATGACACAGTGCTATTAACTTTGATAAACACAATCCTTCAATATCACCCTTGTCTCCCATTAGAACAAAAGGAAGGAAATATCCTTCAGTTTTTCTACCACCAGAACAGTGCCTGAAGAAAACTCCAGCATACTGAAATGATTTATTTGTGGCTGGTGTGACTATTTTCTACTCTGGGACCCCTGCTTAGGATGCATACCAATGACAGGCAACGAGACTGGGACATTCTCTAAATAATGACAATCTATCAATAGGCACTGCCAAAGCACTCCACATTTGGCATGATTTTCAAAAACAAAGCCAAGAGTGGAACAGCTGTGATATTGAAGGTAAACATGTTGAAAAGCATTAGCATAAGGTCTGTAAAATGCCTGGTTTTAACAAATTCCTGAAAAAAGGCCATTCATGCTGATTAACACAGTCAAATTAAAGAGCACATGATTTGATAAAGAATAAAATGAAATTACAGCTTATTCTAAATAGGACAGTTTCTAAAGATGGCAGGACTATTACTAGGTAATACCAAAGCAAAAGAAAGTTGCATGCAGTAGAATTACATTAAGTCTTTTCACTTCGAATCTTTTGAATCTTTTACTACTTGGTCAAGATTTAGACTATACAAGGAAAGGCTATAAGTCAGGGTAACAGGAACAGAGATTGAATGACAGGAAACACAAATATCCAGCACACTGACGTTATGCTGTTTTGTGTACAGCACAAATACAGAAAGCTTAAAAACCAAGAAGACAAATACGTATCAGCCACTGGTTTATTTTCTTGGGAACTTTGACTGAGCTTTCACCCGTAACACACAAAGGAAGTTGCGGTTCAGTCTGGTCAAAAGATACCCATCTGCAGATGCCTACTAATAATGAGCAAATAATAATAACACTATTTCCCATGTACTCCCATACTTTTTTCAGACCAGGTGCGTATCTTAGCACTAGGGACAAATACAGAAATAGGGAAGCTCCTGCTAACATTACAAAGTCTCTCCAAAATTATCTCAGTGAGCACCCAAGAGATCACTAGCTTTGAAGATTATCCATACTCATGCAGTCCAGGGTTATCCCATGAACAAATCAAAGCAGTCCCAGGACAAGCTGCCTGACATGAAATTCCACAGGATCCCAGATCCCCTTCACTGCTATGCATGGAGACTCAAATACCAGCTCTCATAAACTGGTCCTGTGGAACACAGTGTGAGTGAGGAAGGATCCACCCTTCTTCTCTCTGGGAGCTGAAGGGGGAAAATAGAGGCCAAGAGCGTTGGTACTCCAGCACCTAACCATATGGTTAATAAAGAATGACAGAAACAGACAGGTAGACTTGGTAAGACAGACCTTCCACATTTGGGTACTGCTTTGGCAGACAAAAACATCTCTTGGTCACAGAGATAACAGGAGAGTGGATATTGTTTTTCTCTGCAAAGCCAGCATTAAAGCATTAATGTAAACAGCTACTAGGTTCACAAGCAGCACTGTCTTTACAGTACATCATCCTTACAATCAAGGAAGAACTGAGCTGAGTACCAGCACCCGCTCCAGTCATCACGTATTAGTCTGTAGGGCTTCACCATTCACGTTTATTGGAAAAGTGGCTCTCCAGCTGTGAAAGTTTCAGGGACCCTGCTGATAAAGATGGCTAGCCATTATCTCCTTTCAGACTGTCAGACAATCTGGTGTTTATTGAATGAATAATAACCTTGAGCAAAAGGACTGGCCAGCAAAAAAAGAAGGCGTGTGAATTTGCAGAAAGACATGCTCTCAACTGATGCCCTGCAGGTGCAGTTGTCTGCAAATCTATCACTTTAAAAGAGAAGTTCCTCTCCTGCAGTAAACAGTGCGCAACCTTTGGTCATTCAATACCAGTTCTTTAGGATCCCTTTCCTGTCATCCTCCACTCCCAGGAGCCTTTCAAGAGCAGGCAGGGTGAGATAGCCAAATTAACACCTTTTAGTAGCTTTCCAGCATGCTTTTCTTAAACATAGAGTTGAATTTTTAATATATGGACATCTTTCAAGCAGAAATCTTCATCAGCTCAATCCCTATTGTGGAAGACAACATGAATAAACAAATTCAAATTAAGAGTTCCCTTTCATGCTGCTCTGTTTCATTTGTTTTGTGAGTATATGTTTATTTATTCAAATTAAACAGTCAGGCAAAGACATTTGCCATGATATTGCATTCTCCTTTAGAAGAAACTGGTAGTTACAGTTCTACTGTCTACAACATCTATAAAGATTTTATAATCTGTGGGAGTGAAGGTAAGGAAATTAAAGAGCATGAAAACTGATACATCAATATATTTTCTAGGTGTAACTATAAATTGTATCAGTCTTGCAACATTTTTCTTGTCCAACGCCCATGGGCAAACAACATATATTTAATAGGTGAATAAAATATAATTAATCCCCTTTCTACCATTGCTATTGTCACTGATTTTGGAGCTATATATGAGCTAGTAACTTAATGACATTTTCACATGATAATATTTATTGCCCCTGTGAGCTACTCTGTATGGGCTTATCCCCAAAGAGCAATGCTAACCTCTGAAACACCGGGAACAGACTCATCCTTACCTAGTAGCAATTAAGGCTATTTTCGTTTATGCATGCCTTTGTATGCCACACAGTAGTGATGATTTTTAATTGACTCTCAGCATTCAGTTTCCGCACGGAAGAGAATTTTTACTGTTGTGGAGACAAAAATTGCAAGCCTGAAATCTCCCTTTCTCTCATTACTACTGTGCACATCAGTATCATGTTCCCCTTCTTTTCTTTTTTTCATTCAAATTCCACATTACAACCTCAAACAGGTGCTACTTGGTTTCCAGCATGGACACACGAATTATCTTTTACAAAGGTTTATGCAGCACACAGGATGAGAAGATGCTTTGAGAATAGCTAGGAAAAAAACCAAATGCAAAATAAAACAGAAGACTTGAAAGTGAGCTATCATTGGTGTCAATATATGGCAATTATTAGAAAGAAAACTGATCTTACATATTAGCAATACACCTGGGTGTGCAGGCCCCAGAGGGGATGGAGGGGCATCTGAATTTCAGAGTGTACTCAGCACAATGCAGATAGACTTCACTGACCTTTTCATGCTTTGGATGCCTTTTCCACCATGACAGGTTGGATTTTCTTGTATTCTTGCCATGCGTACAACAGGCAATTATGGATTTCTATAAGGTCTTTGTGCCATCTGCCACAATCTGATCTTAAAGAGAAAGCTAATGCCAAAGTGACCTATATAACTTGCATGCACAACATTAATCCTGACCCTTGTGTTCTCCCTTTCTGCTAACTCTTCAGGATGGATGCAACTGAAAGGCTGGAGTTTCTGAAGAGCCAAAGGAACACTCAAGCCCCAAAGAACACTAGGTTGGGCATTCTTCAGTCAGATACAGAGAGAAGATTGGATTTCCTAAGTCCTTGATGCAATACAGGGCTACCATTTAATTTAAGCCTGTTCCATGTAGTTCAGTGGAATTAAGCATCAATACATAAACTTTGTTCTATGGTTCCAACTCTGCAGTAACCATGTTTACCTTTTCTCTCTGAATTTCTTTCTTTTTCAGGATTTCAGCTTCTTCAGCTGCCTTTTTTGCTTTTACATACTCTTCTCTCTTGCACTGTGTGACATAAACATAGAAAATTGTTTTACGTATGTACGTATACAAAGAATAAATAAGGTAATTTCACTTAACTCCTGTACTGCGTTATCTTTCAAACCTAATGTGCATTTGAGGAAAGTTTCCAGAATTTTTTCTTAAAATGAGGCACTGAATAAAGCAGGCTGTGCACCTGCTACTCCAGTATTGGCTGTACAGCAACTGAGAAATGCAGGACAGATAAATGGGCATCCATGCAAGGAATCACACAGCTGATTGGTAACTTACAAGCGTTTATACCTTTCGTAACGGGAACAACATTTCTACATAAGCAGTGGATGGGGTGGTACATTGATCAATTAGTCAGAGTGTAGGCAGGATGCCGGAAGATACAGTGAGGCATCTAAGTGCCATTACAACTGTACTGGTTAACATTTTAGATATGATATGTGATATGGGTTGTCACATATTTAAAGCTAGATTTCTCATTTTCTTTGGTGCAGAACATTTGTTTCTAGTTTTCTGCTGCTTCCTTCCGGTTTTGTTATTTTCTTTTGTCAAGCAGCTGTGAGTTCATTTTGTAGTCACATGAAACACTTCATGAAAAGCTTTTCATTTTATTTCTTAAAATAAACAAACAAATTTATTCTTCCTGACCTTTTGCCGGTATTTAGACTGCATGAGCATCATTTGCTGGTTTTGCCTTGCTTGCGCTTCCGATTCCTTTCCACCTTAAAGAAACCCAATGCATAAATTGCATTTTGCATGAGCATTTTAAGTTTAAATGCCAGTCATTTCAAAATAGAGCAATATAACAGATCAGATGTATGCATATACAGGAAATTTTTCATAATTACAGTAGCTGTCTAACACTAAAGAGGACAGACAGGAGACCTTTTCGATCATTTTATCCATCCATCAAAAGCACTAGCTTGTTATTTACAGAGCATCCACTGTATCATCCACTCTACCAACAAATATGTCCTATAGTAAATGATCAGTTTACTGAGGAACTATTTCGTTTTCAGAAAATCAGTCACGCTTTTCAGCTGACTCTTCATTTTCAGATCCCACTCTCCCCACCTTTGCTCAGTTTGTCACATACACAGTCAGATTTTATTGCCTAGAAGTTTCTCTTTTATCAAATTTAAGAGCTTGGAGTTTGCCAGTTCTAATGGGGTGCTATCATTTGAATATCTTCTAAATAATGTCTAGGGCTCGAGGAAGAATCCCATTTCTGAAATGGAACTCAAAGCCTTTACCCACAAACCTCATATTCATAAACAGGTAGCAGAAGGTGCCCTTCCCAAAGGCACAGACTCTCTTTTGAGAGCATTTAAAGCTCTGGTCACAATGTTCAACCTTCAATTTAAAAAAAACCCAAAATACCTCACAAAACTGAACCAAATCAAAACAAAAAACCAACAACAACAAAAAAACCACCCCTCCCCCCCCCAAAAAAAAAACCAAAAACCCAACCAACCAACCACAACAAAAAAACACTACAAAAATAAACCACCCAAATAGAGAAACTGATAATAGGTCTTAAGGGATGGAGGGAGTGGGTTTGATTCCATTCCGGTCTATTATTATCTTACATGTTTGCTTTGGGGAAGCAAATAATCCATTCCCTCAGTGCATAAAACAACAGCAGCCCCCACCCCATCCCAAGGATGACTGCTGTATTGTCACCTACTGTTTTCCTGAGAAGTTCCCCCCTTTGTGACTGTTAATTCTACAGAAGCAGCTGGACCGATCTTTTACCTGAGGTGCCTGAAATGTAAGACAACTAGACCAGATCTTTTGGGAGAGATCACTCTTCACTAAAAGTAGCTTACTAAAGGAAGGTAACATCGTTAGGCACTTTTCTGAGGTTCACTAAGTGGGAGATCAATTACCTAAGTGTGGCAACACTTCTGTACTGAAGTCAGAGTTTGTTGTGACTGGTTTTATATAAAATGATCAGAGGAAAGGCCACTGCATTTACCAGGCATGATTTTTTACTCATTGCCTATAGAAGAGCATGGAACTTGCATCCTTCATTGCTCTCAACTTTTCATGGTACATGAAAGTTTGCCAGTCAAATATTACAGAGTTGAAATCCAGAACACTTATTTCCCTATGGAAAGCAGGAGTGTTAAGAAACTTCAACTTTAAGAATTCTATGGTGATTTGGACCAGATGTGTAGTCTTTTAAAAATCACTGAGAAAAAAAAACATAGGATATTTTTTTATCTTAATGAGTACCTACAGTTGTGTAATTAGAGATGCCATTTAGATTTACTTTTTTTCTCCTTCCTGGAGACACGTGTCTCAGTCTCCAAAGATCTTTCTAAGTGGCAGCTAGACAGTGACTGAGGAGCTTATATAACCTCCTTGAATTCTTTCAGCTTTTTCTTGCCTTTTTACCCCCCTTCTCTTAATTTGCTTCCTTCACAATAATGTTTTTAAATGCAGTGGGATCAGAAGGTAAGACTCCACATAATCAGTAACTGTTGGTTTGCCACCATGTCCCCAGTCATACTGCCAGCCTGTGTATATTCTGCATAGACACCTCACACCAAATTTCTGCTTTCAATTCCTTCAGCAAAAAGCTTTGTGATCCTTTTGGGACAGAAGCATGTCTTCTAGCAACTGCTCACAGGCAAGAGCAGCTACTATGTAAGAACTCACAAAGAACATGTCTGGCTACATGAGTGCACATGATGGTGGGAATACAGAGCATTACACCAACTTGCAGAGGTAGGATCACTACTGCAAACAACTGGGATTCAGGCTGCAGGGCAAAGCAAATACATGGGACCAGTATCACCTCGACCACAAAAACAAATCTGGGTTGGAATCTGTTTAAATTCCTCCATCTCCCTTCTGGTATCTATTTTTATACATGGTACACCACCGCAGAATTATCTTGTTCATCATGGCAAAGAAAGAACTTAATTCTCAGGTCAAGGTAGACAATAGCCTTCACTGTGCACCCCAAATTCTCCTATGACAGCCAAGAGAAGGAAAGGCAGTTCTAAATTTACAAAACTAATAAAGACATCATTATAATAATTCACTTTGTCAAAATTAATTTTGTCCCATTTCTGTTAGTGCAGTTCCTCAAGGTCATCCCACTTTTCCTCTGCAGTATCCTCATAGTGTTCTATACAGATGAAGCTTTCAAATTTTGTCTTGTCAGCAAGTTTCATCAGCTCTCTCTTACCTTTTGTGCCAAAGACATTAAAGAAAGATATTAAAGCAAGATAGGTCTGAAGACTGGTATCTGAAAAGCACTTCTAATAACCTTCTTCTTGCTTCAGCACAATCTGCAGTCCTATTCTCTGTACAAGATTAGGGATGAGCTGGTTTGGGGTTTTCTGTCTTTTAATATTTTTTTCTTAAACTAACTCCCAAACAATACTGAATTAAATATTTTATAGTGATAGCTATTGAAGAGACCTCCTATGGTTTCTCTCACCTGTCTAGAAAAAAAGGTGATTATCTTATAAAACATACCAGTTAAGTTCAGGGTGACCTAAGTTCCTGTAGCTTTTATTTCTGTTTTTCACTTGCCCATCTCTGTTGTTATTTTTATAAAATTGGTAATACAGAGCCTCATGCATATTTAGCTTGTAAATGTCTGAAGCTGCAGAGATCGGTTTTGCCTCTTCAAGAGCAGGCGGTCAGGAAAGCATGTGTACTGGTCCCTAACACCGAGGAGTTTTCTTATGGGTAACTGAAGGATCTCCAACACATGCTGTCCATCTGCATGCTAATGTCAAGTGTGTGCCCACTCAGAGACATCAACTACCGACAATGTCACCAGCAGCTGGGATAATCCACCTCCTCTTTTTTTTCTTTTTTTTTTTTTTTTTCTCCAAATGTTAGTATAGATTTTCTATACTGATCTTGATAGATTTCTTGAGCATAATTCATGCTGCTTTGTTTCAGAAACATCTTCATCAACATGACCATCAAAAAGCACAGAGCACATACAGTAGACTCCTGTTAGCCCTTATTGATACAGAATCTCTTTAATAAGTAGCATGTAAGAAAAAGTGAAAAATGTTTCATGATTTGGAAAATAAAATTCTGCAATTCATAATAGCTAGTTTACATGTCTTACCCAGTCGCTGTGGAGCCAACTTAAGTGGCCCTGGTCTGTGCTCTTCCTTCCACTGCTCCAGGTCATCTAGCTCTTTCTTAGCAACTGAGAAGGTACAAAAAGAAACAAACATATGGAAGTTAGAGGCAAATTAAAAAGCAGGCAGTATCACTAATTTTATGTAACCCTGAAGACCCATCCAGGAACAGACAAACTTGATCTCAAGAGGTACAGAACCTCCCCCCAGGAGGTTACACAGTCACTGCAATGATCAGCTAACAAGGCAAATATTTTGCGTAACTTGAGACTATATGGTAAGGACTCAATCCCAAAAGCAAAACAAAAACCAACTAAGAGACTCCTAATAGACTGTTTTTTAACCCCTGGGAACCTGTAGGTAAATGTGACAGTATTTACTCCTGCAGGTAAAGCAGAAGTTGTTACAATTAAGATGGTATTGCTGCATAGAGAGAAATGCTTGTGGTGTAATACTCCTCAGCAGGGAAATGAAGAGTACGTAATTTTCCCTCCCAAACACATGCTCCCTAAATAAAATCAGGAGGAATGCATGATTCAGCTTCAAATTAAGACACTTCAACATCGGTGTCCGCATGCGAGATGGGTGGCAAGTTCCCAGTGTGGAAGTCTAGTCAATACAGCCAAGGGCACCAGCCATATGGTCTAGAATGTCTGGTTGATTAAAATGCTCTCTCAAATTGATTGACAGAGGAAAAAACCCAACAATTCCTTTCAATACTAAGGCTCACAAAGCCTATGGGAAGGGGACCTGTGTTTTACTTTAGTTGCTCTAGGACCTCATTTACTCTTACTAAAACCAACATCAATCATATTCTCTAATGTCAGGCTACGGCTATCAGATGCTAACACCAGCTCTCTCCTAACAAGATAATGCCAGTTCCTGGGCAAGTCTCTAAAGAGGACCAAGAGTAACACCAGCTTGTTATTTCTTTTCTGAAACAAGCACTTAGGTAGAGACTGGATTCAGTGAGGCCTTATTTTTGCCAGTATCCAAGGCAGAAACACTTGGCATGCTGCAGACCTTGGATGAAGGTGGCACAAAGTGAAACCAGATCTTTATTAGAGCAGCACCTTTGCTCTTAGTGTCAGAATCATCTCTGAGATGATCTGCTTTTATTCCTTCTTCCAGAAGATTAAGTTTTGGTTCAGGAGAAGTCCATTTTCATTCTTCCAACCAAAGGAAAGGCAACTCCACACCAGTGGAGTATTCAAACAGTTACAATATTTAAGAAAGGATTTAATAGCACTATTTATTTTGAAGGCTCAAAATCTGAGGAGTGCTGCCTGACGCTCTTTCAGCTTTCATATCTTGCACAAATAGCTAGGAGTGTAGGACTGCAGTGCTTGGTCACCTCTGCACACAGAAATTCTTTCAAGACCAACTCTTGCTGTAACTTTGCCAATGAAAGTTTTTTAACACATGCCTAATCTCTCTGATACAGTTCAGGGTGTTCCTGCTTAGGTACTTTCACCAGCAAGACTCAAAGTCACACAAAAGTGAACTTACAGCTACAGATACTTTCCATATAAAATGATCTTTCCCAGCTGCATTAAAAGAGCACCTAAAATCCTTAAGTGGAGATTCAAGAATCAACAGCACTTCTACTTGCTTTACTCTCCACAAGAGCATTTCAAAAAATATTTCTTACGTATAATTTTCTACTTCCCCCTAACCCAGAGAATGAATCCAGTGCTGTAAGAGTGGGACAGAGCTAATTCCAGCTGAGTCTTGTACAAGCCAGTTTGAACAGTTCCAGCACTGAAATTACCAAAGACCTTTTCCTGAACAAGACTTATTCTGCATGAAGTTTAGTCAAATGAAAAGTTAATCTTAAGAAAAGCCTACACAACCATGGAGAATGCTCACAGGACTGACTTTACTGTCCCAGCTGCACATATAAAAGCATTGTAAAAAAGAGGATAAAAGTTGCAAGGGCAACAAAGCACACAAACCCCTAAACTTATTTAAGTAAAAATAATGTATTACCATATTACACAACTCAACTTACTTTGCAGCAACTGGTTTCTTCTGTTTTCATTTGGAGTTATCAGGACATATGGGTTGACACTAAAATGAAAGAAAACACTCTTTATTTTTTCTGTCTACAGAAAAACAGGATTAGAAGGGGGTTCCTTCATCAGCAAGGTCAGTTTTCTGCTGTTATAGCAAATAAATTCCTATTAAAACTGGTATTTATTTTGACTCAACTCTTCAGGAATGTTTTGCAAATACACTAGAAATACTTGTTATATTTGGAGTTGGCTGCAAATATCAAGGATAACATTTTCAGAAGCTTTTAGACTTGAATAAGAAGTGAAGGCTATGCTGACTCCAGACTGCTGACCTCAAATCTCAGCCATTTCAAATCAAATCACTCCCTTGAATTAAAGTGTTCTACACGGTAGACAATTACTTCCACAGCTTGCTCAAGCACAGAGGAAGACTGTTGTCTACTGGGAAGAGAACTGGTGCTGATGATCCCACCTCATAGCTTGAGAGCACCAAGCACCTTGTGGATGTAGGATGTCTGCCCAAAAGTTGTCCAAGGAGCATGCAAGATCATACTGTTTGTGATGGACCCAGGTGACTCGCTCTCAGGCTGATCCTCAGTTTCCTTGTCAGCCTTGAGTGTCAGGCATAAGGAATTCCTTGGGCATATTTATCTTGCTGTCATGCCTAAGGCGTGACTCGCTGATTCAGGACAAAGGTCCTGTTTTGCAAGACTTAATTCAGAATGCAGCTGCTGTCTCAAGGAGCTATCAATCTAACATGACAAGAAAGAAGCAGGACAGGCTTCAGAGTGTATTAGAGACTTGAGGTGATCAAAAGAGTGATGAAAACACGTCAGTTCCACTTGTAGAAAACAAAGTGTTTTATCTACACCGTGTATTGTGTATGAGTTTACACTGCTCCTGCTCAGCAGAAGATGAGCTGGGGGGGGTGCAGGTTTACCAGAAAGGCACAAAGCAGTAGTTGGCTCCACATAGCAGAGTAAGCTCACATCTCTCTGCAGCATTCAGCAGGGTTTTATTTGTCCTCATAAGCACAAATATTTCAGCTGACTTCATTGTGGGGAAAGCCCAAGGAGAAGTGCAGAAAACAAAGAATAATGAGACGCGAAGGCTGAGTCTCTTAAAAGAGGAAAGGGCCACAGAGGGTGGGTGACTAGAGGACAAGCTAGGAAGCAGAGAAAGCACAGTTGGCTGTGAAAGAGTAATGAGAGAATGAGGCTGGAGACCAAGGCTAAAAAGGGGAATGAAAATCATGCAAAGAGATCAAAGTGCAAAAAGCTGCCTGCTGCCTTATCACTATAATTCAAGGTTTGAGAAGGAAAGTATTTATATCCAATTACCTCTTTCTCTTTGAAGACTTATTCTAGGAGGATGTGGATTAATTTTAGAGATTAAACTAGTAAAGATAGATCTGTGAGCTTTAATGGTGCAATTTAATATGATCCTTTCACTTCCCTTCAGCTTACTCTGGTGCCCATGAGACTGTTCTTCACCTCTCCTCAGAATTCCAGACCCTCAAAGGCAGGAGCTAAGAGAGCAGCAATGACTCTCCAACATTTGCAGCACAACTGCAACAGTTACTTAAAAGAGGTTTTTACAGCCCATCTCACTTACAGCATAACATTCCCCATTGGTGATGGTTTTGCAGATTTTTCTTTATTTGACTTAGTAGCACTTACAATTTATCCCAAACCACCTTTGATAAGCTGCTGTTCAGTTTCTCACTTTCAAGATTTTTTTTTTTTTAGTATTTTTTCTTTGCTGTTTCAGATATTAAGATCATATTTCTCTCGAGTTCATACACAAAAATTATTAAGTATTCTTTACACTCCACTCTCTTTGGTCAGTGAAAAAAAAATGGCTGGAACTGTGAGCTCTAAGGCCACATATTTTTCCAAAACAAAAGCCATCAGTGCATCCAAGACATCCCACTGCTTCACAGCACTAGAGGGCAGAAGAGTTTTTATATCAGCTGATGTATTTGATAACTTCAGTTTTTAGGATTGTTTTAAATTAGGATTTGAAAGTGTGAACCACTGCGTGTCTGCACATGTCTGAGAAATCAGAATATCAAATCCAGTCCTCATGCCATGAATCATTTCCTTTATCTGCTTCTGCTTTTGTGAGTCTGGGAGGTGAGGTGGGGGCTGCTCTTCTGACATCTGACTGTGGTCATTATGCAGAAGCTCAGAAGGATGACATGTGAAATATAGCAAAGATCAATCAGTGTAAGAAAGGTGACACTACACTTACTGCAGGGGAAAGCTCTGCTCTGTTTTCCAGCAGTTTAAGAGTCATTGTGGTTAAAAGAGAGCTTACTTAAAGGCCAGGTTGGTTTCCATGTTATTAAAACAACAGCAAAGTTAAATTAAAATGAGGATTTCAAGCCTCCAGCTGGGGAGGGAAAGGGAGGATATCAGCTTTTGGTTCTACCTAGTTCTACTACATCCTTTGTTTTAGTCCAAGTTAACAAAAAAACAAAAAAAAACCCCAAAACAAACAAAAAAGCCAACCAACCAAAAACAAACAAAAAAACACAAAAACACAAAACCAAAAAAACCAGCACACACACACACACAAAAACCCCAACAAAACACAAAACAAAACAAAACAGCAAAGAAAAAAAAAGAGCATTAGTAAGTTTATCTAATTTTATAGTGTTTGCTTTGATGTCTGGCAAGATAGACATGTAAATGTGTGACTTTGGGTACTGAGATCAGGGGGAAGGAAGTGAAGGCACAGGGTAAACTTCTTTTGGGGTGGGTGAAAGTCAAGGTACAAACTGGTCCTTGCTTTTCAAGTTTAAAGCAGGAGAGGAGCCAGATGAGCTGTTGCCTGAGAGACAACACCTGCCCTACCAGTTTTAATGCTAAAATTAAAATCTGCACCTAGAGTCACTTACTTTCTTCAGATATTTTTGAAGGAATAGAAGTTCACAAACAGAGAAGGACCTGTGGGTGATATGGAAGTTGGAGGCCATCTGGAGCACAGTGGTCATGAATTCGGGGGGAAGTAAGGTGGGGGGGGTCAGTAGAACTGCAACCTTGAACTTCCGGAGGGCAGACTTTGACCTGTTCAGGAAACTAGTTGACAAGTCCCTTGGAAGGCCATCCTGAAGGGCAAAGGACTCCAGGAAGGCTGGACATTCCTCAACAGGGAAATCTTTAAGGCACAGGAACAGGCTGTCCCGATGTGCCATAAGATGAACAAGCAGGGAAGAAGACAGATCTGGCTGAACAGAGACCTTTGGCTGGAACTCAGAAAGAAAAGGAAAGTCTATGGCCTATGGAAGAAGGTGCAGGCCACTCAGGAACATTACAAAGATTCTGTGAAGCTATGCAGGGAGAAAACTAGAAAAACCAAGCCCAACTAGAGCTTAATCTGGATACTACCATAAATAAATAAATAAATAAATAAATAAATTCTGTGACTGCGTAAACAGCAAAAGGAGGACTAAGGAGAATCTCCACCCTGTATTGGATGCAGGCAGCAGGAAACAGTATTGTATGCAGGGGGAAACGGAAGCAAGTTTGAGGAAAAGGCTGAGGTACTGAATGCCTTCTTTGCCTCAGTCTTCAATAGTAAGACCAGTTGTCCTCTGAATGCCCAGCCCCCAGAGCTGCAAGACAGGGATGAGAAGCAGAATGAAGCCTCCATAATCCAAAAGGAAATGGTTGGTGACTTACTACACGATTTAGATACACACAAGTCTATGGGGCCAGATGGGATCCACCCAAGAGTACTGAGGGAGCTGGCAAAAGTACTCACCAAGACACTTTCCAGCATCACTGCATTCAGTTTTGGGCCCCTCACTACAAGAAGGACATTGAGGAGCTGAAGCATGGCCAAAGAAGAGCAACAAAGTCGGTGAAGGATCTAGAACACAAGTCTTATGAGAAGCTACTGAGGGAACTGGGGTGGTTTAGCCTGAAAGAAAGAAGGCTCACAAGAGACCTTACTGCTCTCCACAGCTACCAGAAAGGAGGTTGTAGTGAAGTGAGGGTCAGTCTGTTATCCCAGGTAATAAGCAAAAGGACAAGAGGAAATGGCCTCAAGTTGCACCAGGAGAGGTTTAGGTTGGATATCAAGAAAAAATTCTTCACAGAAATTGTTGTAAAGCATTGAAACATGCTGCACAGGGAACTGGTTGAGTTACTGGAAGTATTTAAAAGACGTGTAGATGTGGCACTTTGGGACATGGTTTAGTGGTGACCTGACAGTTCTGGGTTAACAGTTGGATTTGATGATCTTAAAGGTCTCTTCCAACCAAAACAATTCTATAATTCTATGAAAGTTAACGTAAAATCCCACTACCAGCTTTCACCTTGTTTTTTTAGCCAGTTTGGAGGATATTGCATGTCATTTCTTTGTTCAGACAAAACCTCTGATCCAGTAAAGCCTATAACACCCACTACATCCTGTCAATTTAATATTCCAGTCAGTTTCTGAGTTGCAACAGTAGCCGTAAGTCTGGAGAAAATTATCCTACTTACCTCGGTAGCAATTAAAGAAATGTGAAGATTTGAAGCTATCAGCGGTGTGCAGACTTTTTGTACCTTATACCAATATATGAAATGCTTCAAAATCCACAACCAGAAAAGATGATAAAGAATTTAACTTTACAGATTCCCTAATAATGATTCTTATTGTTATATGACTTGAGCCTATCTTTGAGGTAGGATTGTTTTATAAATAACCATACAAAGTCACAGGAGAATGTGGGAGAACATCTTACCCAGGTTATAGCTCTTCCAAAAAGAGAAACAAATAGTCTTCTACCTTTATAGATCATATTAATCTTGATGAAACTTTTTTGGTGTAGTTTCTCCACAGAAAATGGGAATTTATTGACTAATTACACAAGCTGAACAGATATTAATGAGAATAAGAAAGTTATAACCCAATAAGAGAATGTGTCTGTATTGAAATAAAATCAAAGAGCAACCTCCTATGATTTTTCAAACAGATAGACATCAAATACCACAGTAGTGGGAAGATAAATACCTGTATAACAATACATATAAATAGATAGAGAAACATTTCAGTCAGGAGAAACATGAAGTACAGTTATAGAAAATCTGCAAAAATACTTTACAGTTTCAATGATCAGCAATACAGAACACCATGTCTGTAATCTTAAATTCTGAATCCTGGGTGTAACTCTACTCATAGACCATAGAAACCACTGTTCTACTTTCTTTCAGGTTTGTATAAAATAGTTTATTTCTAAAATTGGAAAAAACACATGAGAACTGTTGTTCACCAATAGTATTTTCTGCAGAGCTGTGCCCTTCAGTTTTTCCTCAAGCCCGCTCCAGCCATCTACCACTGGGTAGCTTTCCAAATGAAGTGTGAAATAGTTTAAAGAGCTACAAAAGTAATGGCTGTTATAAACTATTTCCAGTTCCACTGTGTTTTATACTACAGGTGCATTGGTACATGAATGCCACAAAGCTGAAAGCTAAATATTTTGCTCTGCTAGGCAATGTGCTCTGTGTAAGACACAGAAACCAAGGAGAGTGTCGTTGGAGAGCAACACAAATGACTCAAACTTGGGAAAAAGACCTGGACAGGTTTAGTCTGGAGGAAGGACTCAATGGAAGAGATAGGTGAAATACTGCATTAAATGGTATGTTCAGATTGAATTTAAAAGAGCAAAGGGACCAAACTGCCAAAGACAATAGTTGAATCTCCTTCAAAGATATGCTACACTGAACTCTGCATTCACTTATCAGTAATCGTTTTAAGAGCAGTCAAGTCCACACCACCACAAAGTATTGTTTTCAACAAGGCTCCCATGCCCAGTGGAGCAGCCATATGCTGCTAAGCACCACAGAAGCTGCCAAATCAGAGGGCTACAAGTTGCCATATCCCAGTGAGCAGACAACTGTCCTGTGGGTATCCCTATTTTACAATGCAGACACATCCAGATGCTAATGATAACCGACAGCCACAGTGCTAGACCTCAGATGAGCAATATGCTCTGTGCCCCGGCCGTGCCATAAGCAGAGCTCTGGGAGGGTGTACAAATCTCATGTGTAGGCTTGGGGCTCTGGCTTTCCATCTTTATCAGTGGCGGCATCTTACCAGCTTGCAACTCAGAGACAAAAGTGAATTACTGGTCCTTACCATTACACAATGTTTGAGTTATCCTAGTGGTGTGTGTGCTCTTAACAAGAGAGGCAGAAAATCAACAGCATTAGCAGAAAATTTTTAGCATCAAAAGTCTACATTCATGGATTTTTGTCTTGTGTTTGCCACAGGCTGGGAGTGCACTTAGTTACCACAATTCAGCTGATGTCTGGAAGCTTATTAAACCAGGGTAACTCACTTCTGTATCTCTGTTTAGATAAAGCTTTCATTAAAAAGGCCAACATTTTTGTCATAGCGAGGTCTTGGGACAAACCAGAGTTAAATTCTGCAGAGGCAGACTTGCACAGGGAAAGAGCAAGAAGGAAAACAGCAGCAGAGAGGCCCAGGAGAAGGTATGAGCCAGAAACAAGCAGGAAAGCAACAAGACCTGTGGTTCTGCTGTTGGCACCCAAATCTCGATTTTCCAGTATCCACAAGCTTGTAGAGAAATTTCTGAAGTTACAATTTGGTTCAGAGAGTAAAAGTGAAACCTAGAACTGAATTTCCAAGAGTTAATATGGGGCTCAGACTCAGCTACGACTGGGTAGCTTTCTAAATGAATTGTGAAATAGTTTAAAGAGCTACAAAAGTAATGGCTGTTATAAACTACTTTTTTGGTTTGGGCTCACCATGAGACAACACAGCAGCAAGAACAGCACGTGCTTCAGCCAGCCACCCCAGTTTGGACAATCTCAACAACATTCTAAGCTCCAAGGAAATTGTCACAGTGATAGATCAAACCAGGGAGCTGAGGAGTAGCTCTCAGCCCAAACTCAGCTTACAGCACACCTTTCTTTCTTCCTTCCTTGAAAACACCATTAGTCAGCACACACTCATGAGCAGACTACACCAATGGGAGACAGTTCAGTGTGGCAGTGTGGTAGACTAGCATCAGACTCAACAAAGTCTAGAAAACCAGATACAGCCATGTTTATGCTGTACACAGGTCCCAAAGCAGTTCAGTTACCTCAGCGCAGTACAGTGCCAGGGATGCAGTGAGTGCACCAGAGCCAGCTGGAGCACCTGGTAATTACTAGCCCTGAGGAGCACAGACCATCCATACGTGGGCAGGCTGGGCACTGGGCTTGGCAAGACCAGTGCTGAGCTGAACTACCCCCTGCAGAGGTGGCCATGTGTTGCGAATCAGGCTTGCCAGCATGCCTGGAGAGCTGAGCCAGTCAGATGCTGTATCACATGAAGATTAAGACTCGAGCAAGTGGCATGTTAATGTCTCCTTCCCCCTCTTTCTCTTTAACAATATATTTCCTCTGCACTACAGTATTTGTTGTCCTTTTATTGCCACTGTCCAAACACAGTATCCTCCCATATGTTCCTCGTTCATCCTCTTACCACAGATCTTCATCAAGGGAATGTGTCAGAGCTTGCGCAAATCAAGCTCTTCCAAGACGGGAATTAGAAGGACTTCCTCCCTCCAAGCATTGTCAGGAATGTAGTAACTCCCACAATCCAGATTAACAGAAATCTCACTGCACAGATATCCTCTTACATAGACTCTACCACCAAACACCTGGCAGGAGACAAGGCTGGCTACTGACTATAGTGAAGCCGGGCATCTCTGAATCACCCCACTGGGCTGTAAAAATTAATACATCTGCCTACAAGTTGGGAGATTTTTCCTGTGCAGCAAATGCAGAGCTCAAGCCCAAACAGATTGTCCACAATTCAAATTACCCTTCTAGCACTCTCACCAGTGGCAGGACAGTGGGCAAAACAAGCATTTTGCTAAGCATTCACCTCCAGTTTTGTAGACTAATTTGGTGTTTTAAAAAAGAAATTTCAAGTCATGAAAGAAAATTTTCAGAACTGCAAAGTATACTGCACCAGCAAAAGATTAAGAGGTCTTACAACAGTATAGATTTTTTTTTATTTATTTATGTTTGTTTTAATTCAAGATGAAGTTTGGAAAAGGAAGTAAAGAAAACCCTGATGGATTTGGATCTAGCAGTTGAAGAACACAATTTTGCAAGTCAAGCATTCCAGTAACTCCGCTCTTTTGCACAAAATAATGAGGGATTGTTACCAGCTGTGTAACGATATATCTTCAAATTTTATAATTTTGAATTTTTAATGGATTTTGCCAGAACCAATATTATTCTTTCCAGCTTCAAAGGCACCCAGAACAGACTGCTGAACGAGGGCAGCATTTTCTTTTTCAGGCACTAACTATAGTTCGGTCTCTAATTTCCCCACTTTCTTCCACCTTTTCTTCTGTGCAGACTTTTGTTTCTGAACAGACATTAACAGCAGCAATTTGGGAATCCACTTTCTACAAGTTAATTTCCTGGCACTTAGCAGACAAAGTGAAGTAACTTAAATGCAAGCTTATTATTATAAGCAGTTTCAAGCACTTGTCATCCTGGCAGTTTTTTCTCCACGGCCTGAAACTACATCTTATATATAACTGGAGGGGAATGTGCAAAGTTTGATTTCAATTCTCCATTCGAACTAGTATATTTCTTAACTTAATTAGGACCATTTTATTACCACTTCTCAGCCTCAGCATATCATGTAAGGGCTTTTCCAAAGCAAGAGAAAAATACCCTCTAATAGCAGTTGCCTACTTTGTACTTCTAAATAGTCAAGTTTGAATATCTATGAGACCACAACATGCCACATCCTACACATATTTCTCTTGTCCAGTCTACATGAAAGGTCACCTAATCCCACCCTAAAACACTGTTGAGGTGTCTTCCCACTCCCAATTGCCCTGAAGCAAGCCTGAAACTGAGTTTGCATGGAAACAACACACAGAGGCTTCAAAGGAGACTCCAATTCCTACTTTGCTGGCAGCAAAACCATATCCTGTCTGTTTCCAAAAAATAGCAAGCAGCACAGAAGTACTGCACAGAGGTATCCTACTTGGGCCCCTCATGTTCCATCTGCTAAGCATATTCCAGAAAGCCTTCAAGGTTAATGGTAGTCTGTTCATTTTTTTTCTTCTATGGACGCCCTATGACTTCAGCTCTCCAACTGCTCTATTCAACCCTTGGTTATCCCAGAGCGTGAAAACCTGGAGTCTTCTGAGGGTGTCCTAATATTTTAGTTTTAAAGATCATATTCAAAAGGATTGATGGCTAAAAGGCTGAGTCAGCTTTATCACTGCTAAAATGATATTTTTATCCTAGGTCTTTCTTGAAGTGGAACTTGAGATAACAGAACAAAGATAACACCAGTGATTGAAATAGCTAATTTATTTTTTTTTTTTTTAAAGAATAAAGATCTACCCTTATCTACTTCAGTACTCCAGATACTATCTACCACTTTAAACTGGGTTAGTTAAGGAAATCACAGTTTAAGCAACTTCATCACTTTCAAACTGTTTGCTAGCATCACCCCTCCTTGAGGGAAGGGAGCAAATCCCAGTCTTGTTTACTTCTTTTTTTTTTTTTTTTTTTAGTATTTGTGTCCCACTCATATCATACTACATGGTTTCTGTTTGAACCTGCCCTTCCCTCATCCCTCCTTCTCATGAACTACACACTAATGAAGGCTTTAATTTGTACTTTCCAGGTTTAGGAATAAATGCTTTGTTATGGCTTTATGAAGACACAGACAGAATTTTTCATATCACATAGCAAAAAATATTAAGCAGTCCTTGCAGTAGATGCACAACAGCTTTCTCTGCAAACACCATATAAAAATGAAAAAGGGAACAGGGCTTTAAATTATTCTTCCCCAAAGTTTACTCAGTTTTAGGGGAGATCCCATCATCTGGTCAGAATCTATGTGAATATATTTGCTCTAGCCTTAAATTCTGCAGGGAGCTCAGGCTAACCAGCTGATTAAGTACTTCACTAACATATACCAGTGGGTTTGCATCCCAGACCAAATCTGGGCAAAGATAATTATATCAATGAGAAAACTCCCAGTATCTCCAATGTGTCCCATCCTGTCATCATTGTCCCCCACACAAAAAAAAAAAAAGGGGGGGTGGGGGGGGCGGGGAGGGGGAAGAATATACCACAAATGCTAGGGCTGCTCTCACTTTACTACGGATATATGCCAGTGTGAGGGCAGGCAAGACAGAGGGTCATTCACGTTTAGAAGTGGCAGAAAATAAACATAGCCTATAACTCAGGAATGATTGTTTGTTGTTCTGAAAGTCAGTCATTAAAGCACTGATGGATATCAAAGATACCCAGCTCTTACTAGACCCTATATTTTCATTACCTAGTAGGCAGGCATTCATGGGTTACAATGGAAGGTTGCTGAGTGCTGCTTTCGATTAGCAGCCTGCCACCTCTTTCATGGGGTGGCTCCACCTTCTTCATCCAGAAAGAAGGGAAACGAAAGTGAAACAGCCTTCAGTTTCCATCAACTGCACTTTGAAAGGCAGGGGGGGGGAAAAAAGCAACCTATGCAAACTCAGCATATAATAATAACAGCATTACATGCACTGTTACTAACAGCTCAGAAAAAGCACATTTGGGGAAAAAGACTGTAAACAATTGGCTTCTGTCAGCTAAGTATACATGTATCAAGCACATGTGCATAAAACGCACACACACAGTACTCTTGGTTTCTATTCTATATTATGTATGAAACCTACAGCTTATACAAGCTATCTAAGAATTGTCACTGGAAAACCAGAGATGGACGAAGCATAGATCCCAATAAAGCCTAAAATGAAATTGAGCGCTGAAGCTTTGCGTTTGTTTTTGTCAGCCTAAAGTTGTTGGAAGCTATTGTGTATCCTGGATTGCATTCAGATCAGTGCTGGAACATTGCCTGCATCCATCTTTTAAGCCAAAGGAAGTATTTTTAGGCTTTTCAGGATGAAATATTAGGAGACAGAAAACAGGGAACTAGAACTGGATTTGAAATTTCACTTTAAAAAAGATGCCAAGAAACCAACAGTATGTATGGCAATATAAAAAATACAAAACTGGCCACCACTATCACACGACACGTAAGCCATGCTGTCATGAAGCCTGCAAGAACAATATGGGTCCCATACAGGAAGCATCATTCATAGGTAGGCTCTAGGCTGACTTCAGGAGGCACTGAGAGCACAAGGACAAGCTGCTTTTGTGCCCCATCCCATTCACAAGCTCTCTGTAAAGTATTTCCGCCTCTGAAGGCATGCACCTTGAGTAAGGTAGAGAACAGGCACCCGATACATGTAACATCATCTCAGTCAGGCTCCTTGTTACTTACTACTGCCTTTGCTGTTGTTGGTAGGCCGATGCTCTCCTCTTTTGAACCTCTTCAGATGTTGTCAGCTTTTGGTGTTTTGCAGATTCTGTTTGATTGTTGCCATTGCAGAGATAACCCTGAGAGGAAAACGGGGTACTAGAGGCAGCAGCCATCCTGTACTTGCTGTCTTCCTTCCATCCTCTAGCCTCAGACATGGCTTCAGGAGCACCCTGTCTCATCAGGAAGGAGTGCTGCCACTAGGGCTAAGGAAATACTGAAAACTTTCTGTTTTCACAAGCTGGTTTCAATTCCTTCAAAGACCCACCCCTGCCTGGACTCTCAGCTGTAAGACATGCAAATACATGCACTGGTTTCGGAGTCATCCTCCAGGTGAAGCTCAGTTTGACCGTCTTAACACTCAGTTTGATCATCTCAACCAGAGCATCGAGGCAGACTGCAGTCATGGGGTGATAGCAAAGCTGATCCACTAATAAAACAGTGGACAATAGTTTGTGCAGTCTTGGAATAGATTGCTTCAGCATAAACACAGTGAGGTCTGGCTGAAAGCAACATTTCTGACAATTTTTTACCCCAGCGCTTCAAATTTGCCTATGATAGAGGGGAATAATTCTACAGGGTTTCTATTGTGAAGGAGTGCAAAGACAGACAAAAGTGTAACTAAAAACTAACCCTCAGATAAATCCTAAGGCAATGGTCCTGCACAGCTCCAATTCTGCCTTTCACTTCTGCTCCACTAGGTAACTTTTTTATTTTGACCTATACCCGACGAATAGAGGACAAACATGATATCCTCTTAAGCACAAACACAGATCCCTTCATCAAACATATCTGACCAGTGGTACTACATTCATGAGATCTATGTGGCTGGGGAAACCAGCAACATTCTTAGTATGACTAGCGAAATAAAGATTCTTGGCAGGCAGATCCTAACCAAAGAAAAAAAGAGCTAGTAATGCTTCTCAAGCTTTATGCAGCAAAGCTACAGAAATCCAGTTCTACATGTGCAGAACATGCCACTATTCAACTTCAGCTGCTCAAGCTGCACTAAAACCACATTCCTGAAGGGATGCTTTTATAGCCAGGTATCCTGACTGTCCAGACTGCCTAGGTCTTACAGCACACCCCACACATGCTGGGAAAGTAACAAAATAAAATGTCACATGTAAAGCCACAGTCTGCCTTGTGACCATGATGCCCCTTGGGGTGCTGTATGGGACCCTGACACCAGCAGCATGCTTCCCAGAGCTGCCCCATCCAGCAGGACATATAAAATCATAGAATTGTTTTGGTCAGAAGAGACCTTGAATATCAGTCAGCTAACATATAGTACTGCCAGGTCACCACCTAGTGACACACTTTAGAGACACAACCATGTCTCTAAGCACCAGATCTACATGTCTTGTGACTCTATCACTTTCCTGGGCAAACTGTTCCAGTGCTTTACAGCTTTTTCTGTGAATAAATTTTTCCTAATATCCAATCTAAATTATCCAGCCTAAAATATCTTCCAAGGTTGACTGATGAAGGCAGCATCAATGGTCTCTCCCTCCTACTGTCCCTCCCAACATTCTTTGCAGCAAGAATGATCTTCATTTGTTCATGAATTCTTCTGCAGAGACTCTCGAGTGCGATGGCAGTGTGTTGCAAAGGGATGAACTGGTGCATAGTCCCTTGCAACACTCCCATAACTGTCTCAATTCTAGGCCATGATGGGTCTAGCCTGGTCTACGAACACACAGAAACACTGTGAGAGAGTCTAGTATGGTCACTTCTTGGAGACAAATAGCAAAAGTCACCCAAAGGCCATGTACCTACCTTCTGCCAAGCCCAGATCTCTCTAATCCAAATCTCTTTTAGCTCCCTGTGCCATTAATCAGATGCTTGCTTACACAGCCCCTGTGCTGGTGTGGAAACTGCCCAGAAGGAGAAAATAAACAGAGACCATAACAGCTTTATTTGCCTCATGTTGTTTAAATCTGTATGTTGTGGGCAAAGGAAGACATTTAGTCTGTAACATATTGCTGCGTCACAGCTCCAAGGAAACTCTTGATGTTGCAAACAGACAACATAGACAGGTTTCTTGTTTAAAGGTGCTCCAAGTTGGTCTGGGTAAGAGTGTTGCCTCTGCCAGATGTCTTCAGGAATTGCTAAAAGATCAAAGGGCATTACAACCTTGGCCTAGGTATGTGAATCTATTCTTTACCTCTGGTCTCTGTGGGGAACATAAACATTTTGTCTGGGTTTGTGATTGGGCTCTTACCAGAATTCAAAACATGACACTTGACAGTCATCTGAGTCACCCCCTAAATTGTCCAAGAAGATGTTCAGGTAGGCTAGAAGGCTCAAGGCTTGCTGTCCTCCTTCATGTGAGCTGCCAGGCACAGCTCAAGACTGGCCCTGTGGAAGATCTCTTAACTCAGGTTCCCCTTCCTCTTCATGAATATACATATATTTTATGTACAAGGTGCTGGCAAATGAAAGTAAGCATAAAGCTTAGTCCCATATGTAGGACTGAATACACGTGGGCTGAATACATGAGGTGAAGAGAGACTAGAAACAGATCAAAATGATAGCAAAGCCATGTCTGAGGACTGCAAAGATTTTTGGGATAACAGTAGTGTCCTATTTGGTAAAAATCCAGCTTCAACATCTGGATTCTTCTTAACCCATGTGGGTTGATGTCCTAATAACCCAAATTTAATTATGAAAATTGATTATAATTAATGTGGCCACTGCTACTGTATCTTCCACCCCACATTATTATGTAAAATTCAGATCTAGTATCTGTTTCCTGTTGAAATTTAGAAAGTTTTGGCTGCAAACAGTAACTATAGAATCTAAGTAGTTTACATCTATATTATTCAAAGAAGTGGGGTGTAAAATGAACCCAAGTACTAGAAGCTCAATCTCTTACATTGCTTCAATGTTTGTTTATTTCTTAGCTCCGTTGTGGACAATTCAAACTAACGCTAATCCACAACAGCTTCCAGGTTGAGGATGGTTTGTGCCAGACATAACCCCAGAAAGTCAGTATGAATATGACTGCACCATATTTAACTTCCTCCACCTTAAACACACCTCTAACACTGTCCCAGCAACCTCTGAATCTCAAATACATGCAATGTACCTCTGTGTCATACTCAACACTATGTCATTCATCAGCTCTTCAGCTTCTCATGATACTATAACACAACTTTTGATGGGCTGCAACCTATTCCTCTTATTGCTTCAGATACACTGAGCTGAAATATCCACCAAAATAAAAATTAAGTTTTAGGGTCAGAGCTACCACCTACGGCTCTCAGGACACTTGGAGTTAAATAATATGTAGTAAGGACATGCATATGCCTCAACTAGGCTCCTTCTAGCCACTTAGGCTCCTTCTAGCCACTTAGGCTCTTCCTAACCTAGTGGAGGCTATTCTTAGGTAGCATATATATGAACAATTCTGTTGCAGATGTTGAATAGATGCTAAAGCATCTATACTTCCCAAGTATCAGAATGCCAATGTATTCATCCTCCTGAAACATGCCAGCCCCACCAATTCTCAACTTTTCCCAAGTTCTCCATAAGAATTTTAAATCAGTACTTCTGTTTTTCTACATCCACCAAATACTGGCTGCCTATTTTATCTGATGGTTTATGTTAATAGTTGTTTTACATCACTAACTGGGTCTGATGCTGTGGTGCATTGGCCCTTCCTAGCAGGCAAGCACCCACACAACTGGTGGCTCCCTCCTTCCCTGCTAGTGGGACAGGGGAGTAAACAGGTAAAGGAGTGAGAAAAGTCATCTGTCAGAAAAAAGCTTTTTATCTGTAAAGCTCTGTTGCCTCCAGCTATTAATGACTTCTATTTTTTAATTTTGTGGGAGACAGAAAGATAGAAAACTATCTTTCTTTTCCTTTAAGAAAATCATTCATTGGAAATGTATAATATTAAGAACCACCATATTCCCTCCCTCATCTGTGTTTTTCATGAAATTACAATAATAAAACAAAATAACTTCTGTAAAGGGACATTCTACATTGAACCTTTATTTCCAACTCAGCAGCACCATGGACTATACCAAAAATGAGACATACCAGAGATCCTTTCTCACTATGGATACTCAGAATCCTGGTCAGCCACTGCATTGTTTCTTTGGGAATGTTAGACCAGGTAAAACTTTCTCCTATGAAATAAATAGTATCAAAAATATATTTAAAGCAATGTAATGTCCCCCACCTTTCCGTCCTTGAAAACACCTGTTCATTCTTCATTATTTCACTGTTGGTTTATGGATTTTAATGTTTTTCATTTAAGTGAGACATGGACACTTTTCATTAAAAGCTAAAATATTCCTTTAATCCAAGGAGACTAGAAGCCTAAAGCCTGAAGAAAAGCAGCAAAAACTGCAGGAGACTGTTGAGAAAGAGCCAGGACAGGCTAACTTTACAACCCCCTCTCTATTTTTCCCAAGAGCCAGCTAACAGTATCAGAAGTCCTGACTGCTGGAGAACTGCTTTTTCCTTTGCTGCCAGCTAAAATACTCAGTCCTCCAGCTGAGTATGATGCTTAAGGGTTCACATATGTATTTTTTTCCCCTAGATACGTTGGCTAAGTAGGTAAGACTCACAGCTGAATAAACTACAGAGCATATACATGTAATTGATCTTTGGGAACATTTCCCTGTATTTATGGCAATGACAAGGGATGGCAAATATACCTAGAAGCGTATCTATAATTAGCACTGCATATAGTGGTTTTATACCAGGATGGTAAACTAAAAATTTAATTATTATGGATGCATTGTACTTTCCCAAGTTTTTCTGACCACGTACTCTAGCTTGCTGTCCTGTTTTCACTGGGACAGCATCCTAGGCCAGCCAAGGTATACCGCCTATTAGCAGTTTGGAGTCAGCCATGGCAGCTGACCTATGTTTCCCATACCATAAATGTCATGCTCAGTGAAAATGGGCAAGCTTGCTGGAGAGGTGGCTCCTCCTGACACTGCTCCTCTTTCTTCTCTTGAGGACTGTTTTTTGTGGTCACTGTACCTTTGCTGGGCTGAGTAAAACTTTGTATACTTTATACTGGTATTAGTTTGGCAGTTTCACTAAATCTGTCTTCATTTCAATTTGTGGGTCTCCTCTCCCTTTCCTGATTACCCATCTCTATCTGGGAGGGGTCACTGGGTGACAGAGCAGCTGCCATAGTTTAGCCACAGATACGGGCTAAATGTAGACACATGGCTATACAGTTAGCTGTGAACAGAAAGCCTTAAACTGGGCAACAAGTAATGTTCAGCTCGACTCTTAAAATTGATCTGAAACATGTTTATGGCAAGCAAAATACCCAAGCTCACTGTAAATTAAAACCACAAAACATTAATATGAATGAATGCTGTAGTATCACTTTCAGTTTTGTGCACTTCACAGAAAATGTTTTGCTAGGAGCAAGACTGCTCTGTCATGAGGACAGTGCATTCTGCAGGGTGTACAGCACTAACTGTTACAGCTCAGGATGCTGGAGTACAGAAATTTCTCCGTTCCCTGGAGAGGTAGCCCCAGAAGGGGGGTGAAATGTCAACATTTGGCCAAGATTTATTCTTGTTTAGATTGAGGACTGCAATTTGTCAGGCTCAGCAGAAGGAACGCCATTAGCTTTGACAAGTGCGTGTGTGTCTGTCTGTGTCGGGTAATCTATTTAGGAGATGTAAAATGCTGCACAGACTTCCCATTTTATTGCAAAAAGCTGAAACTGAAGGAACCTGTCAAAAACTATCATCTTCCACACCCTTAAAGAAAATTGACCCTTGCTTTCTCTGCAGTATCCTTCAGCATTAGAGCAGGTCCACCTCTCCTTTAGCTAATACTTCTTCAGTAAGAGGAAGTGGAGATTGAAAATATAATTGACCTGATGTCCAGAACTTGCTATATTGAGGTCCTACAGTAGTGCCTGAAAATTATTGCTACATTTTAGGAGTATTCTTATGCCTAGAGTGTGAGATGCATATCTATATTGCTACAAAAATAATACTAAATAACAAAGGAGGGCTATTTTAAAGGTCTGATGTCATAAAAACAATCAGGACTACAAATGAATGTTTTATACCATTAAAAATGCCTGCAACAAATCTATTGGAAAAGGCTACATTAACTGATAAACTACAGAAATGTTATCAGAAACAAAGAACCCTCACAGCTATCACTCCAGCATTGTGACCAGAAGGAAAAATTCCTGAAGAAGTCTGTCGGTATTAAAATACTAAAATTCTTGCATATATCTTTTTCTTAACAGTTTTTAAGGCAGAGGAGATTTACTTGCACATAAATTATTTTAACACCCTTAATCACAAAAGATTCCTCAGCCTTTTGCCGTATATACCATCTTCTTCAAGGAATAATTGTACTCTTGCAATTCCTGAAGGCCATGATTAGTTCCAGCTAAGGATTTCATATAATATACTACCTTGTGGTACCAAGTCAACCAAAAGTGTCATGCACACAATTATTGTAGCATCTAGAAAGAACCTTACATTTATTGTTTAATGTTTCAGAATAAGTTACTTAAATAGATTAGTAGATGTCCACAGCTCATGCCTCTTTTTGCTTTCAAAGTATGTTGTAGTAATTAAAGAAACATACAAATGCTTTTAGGAGCAACTAATTCTTCCAACCTCTAACCCTGGTGCAATGGCTGGGAAGATTTATTCTTTATTCATTTGTATGCACACGACAATTCAGCAAGGCTCAAGTACTGACTCTGCCTGTTTTATATGATATGCTTTATGATTTCCTTGATAACTCTCAATTACAGTATCTTTTCTGCCTGACCTCAGAAACTTTAATTTTCAGCATGAAACTTCTGTCCCTAACATTCTAATGTAACTGGTTAGGTGCTACACTTACAGGCACTTTGGAAATTCTCAGTGGCAAAGAGTAAATTCAAAAGCCCCCTCTCCCTTGTTACTGATTTCACAAGCTTTAATCTGATATCTGTTTGTAGATTCTCCTTCATTCCTGAGAGAGATTTTTGCCAGCATTGATCCTGACTGCAATGTGGAACACCATAGCACAGACTGTTTAGGAAAGTCATTTACAGGAAAAGTATGCAGACAATTAACTTAAATGGCATAACAAATATGGACAACATTACTACACATTAATAGTGAAAATATGCTGGAACATACCAGTGTTTAGGATTAAATTAAAATAGTAATGGACAGATTGTCTCTACCAGCACCATCCTGTGCACGGCATAGCACACAGCTGTGCCATGCTGAGAGGAGCTTCAGGAGAGAACCATAACCAAAGACCCAGCCACTTTTGTTTCTCCTCTCCTTGCTTCCAGGAGAAACAGTCTACAGTCTTTTTTCACTCCTAGCAAAAGATGGATTTTTCCTTGTGCTTATTATGTGGTTTGCTCTGCTTAATTCCTATGCTTCTTCAGTCTTGTTGTACAGAAAAAGTAGTAGTAGTAGCATAGCTGGTGATATGAAGAAGACATTCAAAGCACTGTTCTCTACCTTGGAACTTATGTAGATGTATTTGGATGGACCATAGTATGACCCAGTGTCTTTTAAAGGCCAAATTTTGCTACCTTTACAATGACATGTCTTCTGAGTGCATAGACAATAACTTCTGTGCAAAGGTGATCAAGGAGCTGACAAAGGGAGATGCTCTTCTGGATCTGATACTTGAAAATGAGGAAGAACTTGGCTGCATTGACCATGAAACAGTAAATTAGGGCAAAATAGCAGAATTACAACCCTGAACTTAGCAGATTTTACCTGTTCAGGAGTCTCAGGCATCAGCTTGGAAGGATCCCATGGGATATAGTACTTAAGAGAAGTCTGGGAGAGTTAGTTGATTTTCAGGATTCCTACCTAGGACTGTAAGAACAGTCCATCCTGACAGCAAGAAGCCAAATGAGTGGCAGGAAGCCTGTGTGGATGAATAAGCTGCTCTTGACTAAACTCAGATAGAAGAAGGAAGTGTACAGGAGGTGGAAGCAGGGGCAGATGACCCAGGATGAATATAGAGCCATTGTCTGAATGTACAAGGAAGAGGGTCTGAGGAAATACAGATTGTTTAACCTCACCTTAATCCCAGGGAAGGTGGTAAAGCAAAAAATTGCTGGTAGACAAGTTGACCATAAGCTAGTAGAATGTCTGGGATTACTAACCCTCCTGTATTTCACAGGGATTTTACATGGTACCACTAAAGTAGATTTTGTAAATTATGGTTGTACACCTGGATCTAAAGAAATTCTTCTATACTACTTTGGGTTTTGGTGGTCCAAAATTGAAAAGCATTATTGTTGATATTCTTCTGATTTTTGTCCACTGAATCTTTCAAGTTTTTCAGAGCAATGCAGCTGTTCCTGCTTAGAGCCACTCATGTGTATTTCCTACAGTTGCCTGCCCAAACACACACGGCAGCTAATATCATAGAATCATAGACTGGTTAGGGTTGGAAGGGACCTTTAAGGGTCACCTAGTCCAACTGCCCTGTTGGTGAGCAGGGACACCTACAACTAGACCACGTTGCTCAAAGCCCCATCCAACCTGGCCTAGAACGCTTCCAGGGAGGGGGCATCCACAACTTCTCTGGGCAACCTGTGCCAGTGTCTCACCACCCTCATTGTAAAAAATTTCTTCCTTATATCTAGTCTAAATCTATCCTCTTTCAGTTTAAAACCATTACCCTTTGTCCTGTTGCAACTGGCCCTGCTAAAAAGACTGTCCCCATCTTTCTTGTAGGCTCCCTTTAAATACTTGGAGGCCACTGTGGGATCTCCCCAGAGCCTTCTCTTCTCCAGGCTGAACACTACCAACCAGGACCTGCACCTGGTAAATTAGTAACTCTCATTTACTTGACTGTCCCATTGGATGCTATTTTATGAGTAGGTACTCTTCAGTATGAGCAAATGCTGCAGAAGCTGGAAAAAATAGATACTATTTTCTGCAGTATTTTACTTTATAGATTTAAATCCTAGTCCAGTTTGGCTTTTTATTTCCTGCCATTTCAATTTTCTTCCCAAAACAAATACAATGATTCTTCTCTTATGACTGACTATCTTTTAACAAAGATCATTATGTCATCAGGAGAGATCTAGTTTTTTTTTTAATTAAGTTGCAATAAAATGCAGAAGAGGAAAATTAAGGAAAAAACCCCATAAATTCCAATATTTTCAATTTCTTATTGTTTAAACTGAGCTTGCTAATCAAAAAAAAAAAAAAAAAGTAGTAACATGCCGTTCTGCATTACTTCTATGCAAATCAATGAACAAAAAATGATTAGTTGGGGACATTTTTATTGATTTTAAAAATAGGTTTTATGATTAAAAGTAATTCAAATCCACTGAAGACTTAAAAAATTAATCATATATGATTGTATATGTTCAACGAAGTAAACAGGAATGTATTTATTCCCAAATGGATCATCATACAACTTCCAATAACTTCTGTGCTGTAGAACATTAAATTTATGCACTTGTCCAAGATTAATGAAATGCTATATATGGTCAACTCACCTTTATGGTTAATAAGACCTGCACTTTAAAAAGATACTTAGAGATGAATTAAAGCCGTTGCCTTTTGGTGTTACAGGGCTGATGAGTATCAATCAGATATACAAACCTGTCCGTGCTCAGAACAAGAATGAACAATTACTCATTGAAATAGAAGAAGAGTAATTCTTTTGTTGAGTCCCACCAGTTAGCAATCTGCAAATAATTCAAGTCCATTGCCAGTATTACCAAGTAGGAGAGAGGGAAAAACAGCATAGGGGCAAAAGAAGAACTGTTACACTGCTGTAGTGCAGAGACTGAGCATTTTACATTTTGTGATACAGGACTAATGGTGATTGACAACTTCTACATATAAGGTACCACTTGAGGAATTTCAGAAGGGTGAACTATGATCTGGTGAGCATTTTCAGGAAATCAAAATACAAATATACAGAAACATCAAAGACTAAGGTGCAAATATATAAATATTAAACCCCTGTTTTAGTGGGTTTGTTCCCCCCCCCCCCAAATCTGCTTTCCTTCATCCATCCCTTTCCATGTTTTCCACCTTGTAAAATACTATATTCTTTCTGAAGATGGACATGAAACATTTGTGCCCTTTCGTTCTCTCAAGTGTTTTCTTATTATCCTATTTTTAACGTATTAACTCTCTTTCATCCCTTCATCTTCCCCTCTACTCCCAAGTCCCTTTCTTTCTTGGCTGTCTTGGGACTCAGGACAAGCAGCCACCTCCAGTCTTCCAGCTCCTCCAACCAGTCAGGAGGACAAACGAAGGAAACGCCAGACCTCACTCTCGGCCCCAGCGTTAAGCCAGGGGGCTGGGAGCGCATCCCTCACGAACAGGCTCCCCATGACCCCGCCCAAGCCGCCCTTCAGCTGTCCAGGACGGGGAGCCCTGCTCGGCCGGTAAAAGAGGGCTGCCCAGCAGTGACCAAGGGCTGCGGCGGCGGGGCGGGAGAAGGACGTGAAGACTTAGCTTCTCCGCTGGCAGATTCCGGCCCCTCACGCCGCCGGGCCGGTCCCGCTCCCACCGCGCTGCGGTCATAAGGGCCGAAGGAGGCGGCAGGACAGGGTGAGCCGTGTCACACGCCAGCGTTGGCCCCGCTCCTCTCCCGGAAGACTGACGTGGGGAGGAGCTTCGGAGTCCGTCCTTCCAACTGGTTTGGCCCTCCGGCCGGCTTGTAGCGCTCTCCCCTCCTCCCGCCATCATGGAGGGAGCCGCGGCCTCCTCCGAGGGCCTGCGCTATGCCGAGTACACCCGGGTCCCTACGGGCGCCGGCAGGGGCCAAGCCGAGCTGGACCGAGGGCTGGTGAGTGCGCCGGGTTGGGGGAGGTAGGGCATCCCACGAATGGCGCCTGAGAAGAGGGGCGGGCAACAGCCGGCTCTGCCCCTCCTCCTTTTCCCCCTCGTCCTTCCCCCACCTCCTGCTGCGGGGGTCGCCCAGGGGGCCCGGGTGGCGGTCGGGCTCCCCCAGGCTGTGGGGCCGCCACCTGCCTGTCGGGGGAGGAGGCTGCCGGGAGCAGGCGTTGTGCACCCCCCTCGGTGCACACGGTTGGGGTGGCGGTGCCCGGGGTGAGCTGGCAGGTCAGGGTGATGGTGTCGGGGATGAGAAGCCTTGTGCCCTCTCGCCTCAGGCTGCGCCTGGTCCTGGAGCTGCAGCCTGGGCAGCGGGATACCCGGGAGCGCTTCCGAAGCTCAGCGTTCACAGGCAGGAGCGAGCGAAGGCCGTGCCGTAAAGAGATGATAACCTGTGATAGCTTCACATACTGTGGGAGTTTTAATGCCGCAGGCCTGAGTGTTAACGGTTTTGTAGAACTTTCTTGCACAAGAGTAGTTCTCACCTGATATTTAATCATGTAGGAGAGGCTAGGTGGGCCTCCGGAATTTGCTGTGCCCTACCGTGACCTAAAGGAAAGGGTGCTGGAACTTCATCCCACTCCATTCTTGTCACTTCAACTAGTTCATGGGACAGTGAGTTCTCTTTGGAAAAGAATTGAGAAAAATCTGCAGATCACCGCTTAAAACACTGGATGGTGAAGTTTTCACATTGTAAAATGTCTGTGAAGATGTATTTGCCTTACTTCATTGTGCGTATGTTGTCTCTACAATATTTCTTTTCTTTTTTTCCTAAATACATTTTTTACAGTTATCGTTCTTGATATACATTATTTATTCTTTGTTACTGCAGTCTAGGACTTCTGTTTTTTCCCAGGAGGCTGTTTCTGTGTATTTAACAGCAAGCTGTGTAATCTTAAGAAACTGATTCTGAAACTCATTATTGTCACATGTACAATCCCTGTGGAATGCTGGCAGGGAAATTCCTAGAGAACTTTGTGAAGTCTTTGCGCCTTCTTACTTATCTGGGAAAAAAAGTTGCATCAGGGGTTAGTATGGCTTGTTGGTGTGAGTTGTTTTGTCAAATTCTTAGTAAGATCCGGAAACTGAAGTAGGCCTTTAGAGGACTATAATCTGGATTGCTGCCATTTTCCATTGAAGTTTATTTTTTAGCCAGGCCTTTCAGTGGCGAATGCAGTGTTTTCCAGGCATATATACATTGTAAACTGTTAGCATACAGCTGACAGTAGAAACTGCTTCAGAGTTTCTCTGAACAGTATTAAGTAGATAGTGGAAGAAGGGACAGTCCAAACTCACTGCGTTCCTGGCTAAGGAGTTCAGAAGGAGGTCAAGTTGAATATAACCAAATTCTAAAGTTTTGTCAGAAATAGCAGGATCAACTGTAGTGCTGTGCATCTGTTCCTCTGATGTCTACAGGATTAATGACACCTTCTTGCCACAGGGTTAGTGACACCTTCTTGCCACAGTGAAGGGAAAGAGTAGGAGGAGAAGCCAAGTCTAACAGCAGCATCCATCTCTTGGGGATGAAAAAGCTCTGTTCAATATCGTACCCTGAATCTTGGTTGTGAGTTGTCCAGGACGTTAGCTGAACTCACTTGATCATGATCGCTTTTACTCTTGTAGCTGTCTTACAATAGCTTTTGGAATTTGGAGTGATGGAAAAGCAACAGTAGAAGCAAAAAGAGTCTGTTCTCAAAGATATGACCAAGAGGTCATTTTTAATTAATACATACTCAAGAAGACTGATTTGAATACCTTGTAGTAATGCTTCTATTAATGAATCAGTTGCTCTGCTACCATTTCCTATGAAAAACTGTCAGAAACTTTAGGCATAGCTCTATATACAAACCAAAAAAGTTGCTGCAAGATAAATGACACAATTTGACATGGGAATTGTGTGAGCACAGAGAAGAGAATCTAGTTGAAATTGCTTTTAATTTGCTGTTGGAAAAAAAAAATTGTTCCATAGGAAGGTAAGCCTGGAAGGAAACCATTAGATTATGAAATCAAATCTGTTACGTATACTTTATAATAGAATCCTACTTGAAAATGTATCTGGCTTTCTATATAGTTAATTAGGTGGTTTGCTCTGAAACAATCTTGCATTAAGTTGTAGCTACTCTCCTGAGCAACAGAAGCATTATTCTAGCTTCCATACCAAACAATCATTTCTTTCAAGAGTTTTTATTTAAAGGAAAATGTAGTTTCAGAAATATATTTTTACACTTGGTTAATATACTTGTGTATCCTACTTCTTAGTGACATACAGCACTTTAAAAAAACCAAACAAACTACACACCAAACCTTCTTAAAATGAAGTTGTAGTTAAGCAATTTACACTTGTTTGTTTATTTGAATATAAGTATATATTTCCTATTTTGCTGATCCATGATTAAGCATAGACTAATTACAAAATGTCAACCAACCCATCAGAACAGATTATTATTGTCTCTGTGCTTTTTAGACTATTAACACTGCAAATGTCTGAGACAAAAGACTAGAGATCTTGGTGTCTGTCTAAAAGTTGTGAGAAGAGCAAAAGATTTTTTACGTGATGAAAAGGAGTGCTTTCACTGATTGTAGTAGGAAAGCCAGTGCATGAAATCTAAATCCTGTGCAAGCAGCTATGTTTTAACATTTATTAAGGTGGTTCTTGTAGCATGTAGTCAGATGTAATAAGTGTTGTGCTGAAATTTTATTATGTATTTGAAATTCTCCTATTGTTTAACTTTTTTCTACTTCATAGGAGAAGTTCAAAGCTAAGAAATACAGAAGTCATTATATTTTTTGAATGTGGTTAAATTAGCAAAGCACTGTGGATTAGGTATTTGCAAAATGAATATCTCATTATTCCCTGTTTCTTCTTCTAAAAATAAAAGGCTACTGGAAAATTAGATATTAAAGGATTAAGCCACAGATCTCTGTATGCTGACAGTATATGATGTGTACATCTGAACATACTGTATGTTAATTAATATTCTTTATCCTCTTTTGTTTGCCAAACACTTTGGTAAGTCAGGCCTTGCATTTGCCTTTCTAATGTTTGTGCTTTCTTATAATTATTTATTAAAATAATCTTGAAAAATCAGATTTTGCAGATTTAGCAAAACTTTGTTTTATTAGTTTCTGTATCTAGAAGTATTTGTTACTGGAAACTGAACTACATAGTAAAATTATACTGAGATAGGCAGAATGGCATAGGTTTGATGACTAACCTTTGGGAGCTGATTCATTCAATAAAGAAAGGGACAGATGTTACTTTTTAATCTTTTATTTCTTTATTTTTCCCTCTTGGATCTTAACAGAATGCTTCCATTTAAAACCTACATCTTAGAAATTTCTTAATGGTGTTTTTCCCAGGTGGGGTTAAAGGTCAATTCTGTCATAAATGGAAGGTTTTTTGGGTTTTTTTAGGCTTTGTGAGTCTGAAATAAAATGCATTTTCAGGCAATGGGAGCCAAGAATGCTCGTGGTGGTAGTTACATTAGCATGCTGTAAATATACCAATCCCTTCCACAGCAATAGTGAATTGCTTTCATTTATTAGTGACATGAAAGGAGTGCATTTAATTAAGGCTTTGCACTTTATACTCTACATTTCAAAGCACAAGAGTAACCTTGACTTATTCTTCTAAATAAATGACTGAGTTAGATAAGCATGGAAAAGGAAACTCAATCAAGCTGGACTTAAACGACTTACTGGCTAGTACTTGAAGTTGCCACTAATTTTATGAAAGAAGCTTTGTCAGTAAAAGGCAAACCTTGTAATCTTTCTTAGATTGATTCCAGTCAGGTATTTTTGCATGTGCATGGTGAGGATATATTCACATCATAACAAACATTGCAGATGGTTTGGTATGACAAGTTTTGACTTCTTTGCTACTAGGCAGAGACTATCCTCTAACCTGTTTATAACACAGATAAGGTGAGTTACTGTAAACCATGTTTCTCATCTTTTCTGATGGTTGTACCTCACTTCAAAACCTGGACAATCTTTTGTGCCTCTCTGGCTTGAGCTTCCCATCACTTTTACCTAGTTTTCTGTCTTGTCTTCATATTCCAGTTGATACTTCATACTGCTTCTATTCTAGAGCTGCTGCTATGCTGCTTTTTTTACCTGCTGTTTTCCTGGCAGCACTAACTTTCCACTAACTGCCAGTGCTTTCCACTGAAATTGAAATAATGCATCCCAGTGGACATGGCTGACTCTATCAAAGGCCCTCCGGGGTCTTTGAATTGTGCTTCCAGACTACTGTGCAAAAACACTTAGGCTATTTCTGCCTTAAACTGACAAGAGTCCAGGTATTATTTATTAGCCTGGTCTCTGTGCTTGGCCTGACCTGTGATGAGGTGTCTGCTGCCTTACCAGTGGCAGTGTACCCTGTTGTAAACTGCTGACTTCAACCACCTTTTTGGTGGCAAAGCAAGTATAGCTTAATTTGGACAAGCACAAGCTAATAAATAATACTTTTTTTGTGTCAGTGTGATCTATTTAACACATTGTTGAGCTCTTAATTGACTGCAACCACTTAGAAAAGATTCTCACTGTCACTTTAAACAAGTCAAGGAAAGTGGCTATTGAATATAAATCCATAGTCACAAACCACAGAATGGAAGATTACAGAATTTCTATAGGGTTATTATATTTTCCAAAATGTTGTGGCTCTTTCTGGTTAGTGTCTAAACAGAGGAATTAGAAAAATTTTTTTAGAAGGTTTGAATATTGAGAACCTCAGAAAACCGATTTGTGAGAAGAAATGAGAAGAGCTTTAGTTTAGTGAGGAGATAAACTGTATGCTTCGCTATTTTATATCTTCTACTATTTAAGGTAACGTACTTACATTTTTTCATGGTCTGAAAATGAGGGGAAATTTTGTGGAACTGAAAGGAACAACAGACATAAAACTACTACATTATTTTTACATTCAGAAATGAATACTAATACTGAGGCTGAAGACTACACTGAAATTGAAGAGTATAGTTACTAAAACAGGATAGACGGGCATATTTTTTTAAAGGCAAAAACTCCTCCAGTCTTAACTTTGGAGCTTCACTTTCTGTATTAGTGAGTGTATCACTATATTTAGTGGGTTTCTTTCTTCTTCTATTTTTTTTTTTTTTTTTTTTTTTTTTAATGGGAAACCCCTAAGGATTTCCCCATTTTTTTTAGGCAGATGCTTAGAATCCCCCAATCTGGGAGATGGAAGGGTGGGTATTTAGTT